>BPVZ01000093.1:1141969-1154840 GCA_020521535.1 Rubroshorea leprosula
AAAAAAAAAAAAAAAGATTCCTTAACCTAAAACGACGTCATTTTGGGCTAAGGGCTTCTTAATGCCCTGCCACTACAATTTCAGATACTGGTACACAAAAATTGTCTGTACAACTCAATTCAAATTAAAAAAAAATAAATTCCATTTTTGATCATCAACTTTAATGTTATATAGAATTTTCATTTTTTAACTTTTTTATGTACTTTCTTAGTTCATTTTTTTATTTTTTTTAGTCTTTCTATCAATTATTTTGTTAAATTTGTCTAAATATACACATTTTTAGTTCCTTAATTTAAAGTGAATGGACGAAAAATATACATATATTAGAAGTTGAGAGACTAAAAATGCTTATTTTAAACTTATTTTTAATTTATAAGAATATTATAGTTTTAAATATTAGTATCTCTTATCTTATTTTAAAATTTGATATTTAATTTATAAAAATATATTTATAGCGATAAATCCGAAACACTACACGAAAAATTTCAGTATCCGGTACGTACCATTTCAATAGCAAAATCGATAGGCACTACTTTGGTATTTACCCTTGTTTGTGAGTAGAGATAGATTTGTAATCGAACTTTCATTAGGGGCTGATTTACTGATAGTGTCAAAGTTAGGGGGCTTTCTAAATCCTAATTCGCTCCCTAAGTTTCATTTAATTTTTTGGAAAATAGGCCATGGAAAGTTGTGATTTATATATTTTTAGTATACGTGTATGGGCAAACGAATCCCTAGTCCCAAATCAATATCTGTCGTCTCTCGTTTTTGTGAGAATGGCGGCATCATCGTCCTCTGCTACCTCCTACTCAGATTCCTCCTCTGACACGTCCTCTTCCCACAGCAAAAGACGCCGGCACCGTAGCCGCCGAGAGAGAGACAGGGATTCCCTCAAGATCCGTAAGAAAAGTCGGTCCCATACGAAGCGGCGTCGCAGAAAACACCACCGCTCCTCTTCCTCAGATTCGTACTCATCTTACTCCGACAACGATTCCTCCAGGTTAAATAAAAGAACCCAATTTGAATTTCGTAGAGAAAATCTTACACATATGTTTACATATTTGTTGTAATTTTTTAAAATTTGAATTGCCTAATTTGATGAGTGTTTTATAATATCCTGTAAAATTTGAGAAAGAAAAAGATTTTCTTCCTAGAACAAGAGGAAAATGACTTATTGTGGTGTGTTTTATGGTGTTATATTGATTTGGGTATTGTTGAAATCATCATCTTGTCAGGGTTTGGGGCAGTAGGGTTGATACTTTATGGTATAGATGCTTTGCTTGCTTGTAGTGAAATTCCTTTTTAAAAATTTTTTTTTTCTTTTAAGTTAAGGAGTAAATTTTAAGTGCTGTTTTATAAAAAAAGAGGGTCTTTGGAAGGTGATAGTCATGTCAGACCAGGGACTTTAACCAGTCCTTCTATGGCATTAAGTGCACTTGAGGCTTAATTCAATATCTGATGTTGTAAAAAGAATGGTATTACTAGTTAGTAATCCTATTAAGCAAGTTGCTTTGCATGTATGTTATTTTGGTTGCCATTAAGTGTTTTGTGCACCAGTAACTTTTAACACAAAAATTAATCTGATGGGTTTTCCTCAAACCATTTGTTGAATTATTGTAGAAGTTATGGCCCATCTGACGGTGAGCATGAGAATTCTAATCATTCAAAGAGGCATAAGAAGAATGACAAGCCGAAGAAGGTGGTTTTTGATGGTCCATTTTCTCCTCCTTTTTTAAACAACTTTGTATGTTCTTGTTCGGCTGACTCTTTTGCCTTTTAGGCCAAGGAAAAGGATCGAAGCAAGAGTCATAGACATAAACGTCATAAGCACAAAGTTAAAGAGGTAGCTACTCACTTTGTGGCAGTATAGACTCCTTTTGTTGTGGTTGTCAGTTGTAATTGAGTTTTTAGTTTATTATCTTCATAATATCTTCATTCCTATGAACTGAATTATGCTACCTGTTTATTCAAAAGATGGTAGTTGTAGTTTTTTCAGTTTATCCATTTTGGTGTTTACCATATACATTAATATTGGGGCATTATAAAGTTAGATAAAAGGCTTATATCATGATGCTTCTGAGGTGCTTATAATACTTTCTGCCATTTTCATGGATTGGCTCTTTGAAATTGGAGCTGGGGTCTGTGACATGATGACTGGGTGCTATTGACTTGCCTGGATTTTTTTCTGGGTCTGTTTGTTCTGGCAATCGGAGCTATATATAGAAGCAGCAGGATGAGGGAACTAGTAGCCCTGTTCAGCTTTCCAAGGTACTCGATGGCATTTGGGTGATTTAAGTGTTGAGTTGCTAGATTCTCTTGCCTTGCCTTTTTATTAAAGCTTTGTGCATTTGATACAGTTTTTGGGGCGTGACAAGGATGATGGTGTTCGCCGCAGTGCTGTCTCTGGCAAGAAGGTGAGGCTTTCTCAAAGAATTGACAATATGCAAAGTTGGATATTTTGCTTCTACTCATTTTCCATTTTACCCTTTTGATTTGGTTTCTTTGCAGATTCTATTGAAACTTGAGAAATCAAAGGAGGATAAAGAAGCTGAAAGTAAAAGAAATGAATTGCTCAAGTTCTTGAATGCCAGTTTCGATTGATTTATTAAAGCTCTATATGAAGTTGATTAATAGGGCGTCAATGAATTCAAGTGGGTTCCTAAGCTAAAGATTACATTTTTGTGATGTGTTATCATTATTCGCGAGGAATGAACAACATAAGGTGCTAAACCATGTTTTCAACTTTTGAACTACGGTCGTTTCTTGCCAATCAGGGTGTCGTATTTTATGGACTTGGTGCGTCCTTGAATACATGGAACTGTTTGATCAATTTAAAAAAAATTCAGAACTTAAGTTTAATATTTGAGCTATTAATTATTCTCTTTTATCACTTTGATTTAAAAATTTTATGTTCTAAAGTTTTTTTTTTTTTTAAATGGAATTTTATGTTTGTGGCTATGCTCTAAAGTACCTTTTCCTTTTGTATTTATTATGTGGTGTTGATATTCTTATATATATATATATATATTTGTATAATCTTAATAAAGTACTTTCACGTTTGTTTAGGCTTGTAATGTATTTGGATTGAAGGAATAGAAGGAATAGAGAGGGAAGTAAAACAATTTTTTATTTAATTATTAAAAAATTTGAAGGGAAAAGAAGGGCCAAATTTTATTTTTATTTTTATTTAATTATTTATCTAAATAAAAAGAAGGGAAGAAGGGAAATAAAGGGAAAATTCTCTTTTCTTTTCTTTTTTTCCCTTCAATTAAAATATAGGGTTAGTCTACAAAAAAATATTTATTAATAAGTTCAATTTTTGAGATTTTTAAAGTATCTTTTAACTCATAATTAATATAACAAAATATTTTGCATTGTAAATTATAAAACACTAAACTCTCAACGTAAACTCTTCTGCTTCTCTAACATTCTTCTCATGCAATTGACATTAAATCTCTTTTTCTTTTTTTTGAGTAAATCATTCAATCTTTTTTATCACTACTAATCATTCACTTTAATTTTCTTAAAACAATATGATCTCCATCTTCTAGTCGTGAAATTTCCATTTAGAAAGCTAGCAGCTCTGTCATTTATAGACTACTACTTTAATAAATTTTTGTTTTGATATATGATTAAATTATTTAATTATTATTAATAAATTAAAATAAAAATATTTTAATAAATTTATAAATGTAAATTTACTTGTAGAACACATTTTTTATGTCAAATTTGTTTGGTACTAAGAACCAGTACTACTAATTCGAGGGCATTATGGTCATTATGTTCGCCTTTGATCAATTGTTTCTGTATAAAGGGGCATTTCATTTCAGGCCTGAGGCAGACGCCGATTCATGTGATTAGGGTTTTTCAAGTTCATCTCTTTTAGGCCGCGAATTCTTTGACTTTCGTTTTAGATTTTCTTTCCGAGGAAATGGAATTGATTTCTCGCACATAGTTCTTCCTGGGAATCCACAATGATTTCCAGGATTTTATCTGTGCGTATATCAAAGATTTAAAATCCTTTCTGCTTGAGCTTTCTCCCCCCTCTCTCATGGAGATGCGCTCCAATGTTATTGGATTACACTTCTCTTTTCCCAAATCCTCTTCTCTCTGGATTGTTGGCTTCCGATTTTTGTTGAAAAAATCGTTTCTTTTTTCCTTCTCGATTGGATACAACATACAAGGGCGCATCTGCGCCCTCGTATTATCTTAAGAATTTCCTTTTCTTTCATTCTCCATCTTAATGGGTTTTTCTTTTTTCTTTTTTTCTTTTTTTTTCCATTTTTTCTTAATAACTTCTTGCATTTTATTTTAAATTTGAAACCTGATGAGAAAAAGCAAGGTCCTATTTCCCTTTGTTATGAATGGGTCTCTCGGAAGCGTCAGGGACAAAAATTGCATTGTTACTGGGTGAACCTCGGTTTATCATCTACGGCTAAAGGTTCAATAAATGATGCCACATTTTATTTTATGCATTTAATTTGCGAGATAAGTGAAAACTTTTTACCTAGGACGGTGCTACAGTGTAATTCTTTTAATATAATTTTTAAATATCATTAAATGAATATACATATTTAATATTACGAATTTTATATAAATTAAAAAAATTAATCATTTTAATGACACATCAAGTTATATAAAAAAAATAAAATAAAAAGAATGTACAAAAATCATTTTCCTTTTTATTTATGTGAAATTGTTTAAATTGCTTAATTACTTATTGCGTATTTAAGTTTTATTATGGTTATTATTGTTATTTTAATTGTGAGAAAATATTAATTTTTTACAATTTTTCAGTTTATTTGTTTATTTTTTAAAAGGTGGTGTTTACTTTATCTAAACAAAAGACAAGTATTAAGGTTCAATAGATTACATGCTGAGATGCAACATTGGTTAGATGTGTTACGCCAAAGAGGTGATTCCACTCCAAACTCCTTCCAAGTTGAGATACTTTTGATTCTCTAATTGGTGATTCTTGGGGGTTGAGTTGAATCTCTCACCAATATATTTTGGTATTTCTCCTACACTCAAATAAAATTCATCGAATAATAATAATAAGATGATTTCGCTTTAATAATCATCAAATCAAATGAAAAACACACTAAAAACATTAATGATTGTGTTATTGATGCATTAAATGAGTTTTCTCTGCTTGAGCAAGGTTATGAGTTATGACTACTAAATCATACTAGAAGATGGCTAACCGTAGCATTTTCAATTAACCAAATCCTGAGGGATGATGCTGGGATTGTGAAAGGGCTACCATTTAGATTTAGAAGAGATTTTATTGAAAAAAATTGGAGTTGTTAATGGATGTCCTTTCACAAAATGAGGGAAATAGATAAGATTATTATGTTTGAATCATTTTAGCATGAAAGATTGGATAGCTTCCAACCGCTGTAAACATGGAGTTAAATGAGCTTTCAAGTTTCAACTGCTGCTTTTGGTTTATTTCCGAAAATTGCAATTCATTTACTGCAGTTAGTTGCATCGTACTAAATGATCTCACTCAATACCCAAGAAAAAGCAATACAATTGGGTGTCTTAAATGGTTGAGAATTTAGAATTTTAAATTAAATATTTGTTTGAGTTTTAAGACCGAGTGATGAGATATTAAAAAAAGAAGAAGTTATCTCCTCTTAAATAATTTACTATTTATATGCACACAACAAAAACACACACAAAAAGGCAAATAGAAAGAAGTACAAAAAAGGTGTAGTCAAATTGGGATCTACCACCACTGCCCAACTCTTGCCTTCAACTGCTTCATTCTTTGAAAGGCAAATGGAAGGCTACTAAAGCATTGACTTTCTGGAGTAAAATAAAAACAAATACAGATTGATCAGTTTCATCATGCATTCAGCAAAAACCCCTGCCCAGCCCTTGCCTTTAACTGCAAAATTAGTCTACATCTTGACATATTAACTACTTTAAGTATCAAAGGGACAACAATTTGTTCTATAATAACAAGTTCAGATTTGGGTTTACAACTCCAATCCGTAAGACTAAGGAATTCACAAAAAACTATCCTTCAAAGAATCAAACCTTGATCGAGACCTACACGAAAAAGAATATCATTCAAGCATTGTGATCTTTAATTTCTTACCTACCTGTAACAAAGTGTGTTTGCATCTACCATGTGAAAGCTGCCAGAATTTAACACGGGATCTATATGATTGGTGAAGAAAAACATATTTCCAAAGCGAGACAGGCCTTTTCATTTTACAAAGATATACAGAACTCCCTTTTATATATCTTACTCAACGCAACATAAAGGAAAACAAGAGAGGAAGAAGATGGAAGAGATTCAGCATAAGATGATGAGTGTCAATGGCATAACAATGCATGTAGCAGAAAAAGGAGAAGGGCCAGTTATCCTTTTCCTCCATGGCTTCCCTGAACTATGGTACTCTTGGCGCCGCCAGATCCTTGCTTTAAGCTCCTTGGGATTCCATGCTGTTGCCCCGGATCTCCGAGGCTACGGTGACACTGAAGCCCCGGATGCCATCAGCGCCTACAACTGCCTGCATGTTGTTGGTGACCTGGTTGCACTCTTGGACGCTATTGGTGCAGAACAGGTGTTTCTGGTGGGACATGACTGGGGTGCCATGATAGGGTGGTACTTGTGCTTGTTCAGGCCAGAAAGAATCAAGGCGTTTGCGTGCCTAAGTGTTCCATTTCGGGCAAGAAATCCGATCATGAAGCCATTGGAGACCATGAGAACGTTGTTTGGAGATGACTACTATATTTGCAGATTTCAGGTTTTTTCTATTTTCTTCCACAACCTGCTTAACTAAATTTCACATGTTAGCCTGCTTTAGGATGGATTTTTCAGAAATGTAACGTGCAATTTGGCTTGTGCGGGACTACACAACAATAACACTTGATGGGGGAGGCCCTAAATGTGGGAGCTGTTCCCAAATTCAGACTGCAAAACGGCAAACTCCAGATTTTCTTGGTTATCTTTGGCAACACTTGTTTCTAAATCTGAACTAATTTGCAGGAACCTGGGAAGATTGAAGCAGCAATTGCTCATTTTGGAACCAAAGAAGTGCTCAAGAAAATTTTCTCAGATCGAACTCCAGGACCTCCCTGTTTGCCTAAAGAAAATGAATTTGGAATCTCTCCTGCAACTCCAATC
The DNA here is from genome assembly GCA_020521535.1 of Rubroshorea leprosula. Lineage (NCBI taxonomy): Eukaryota > Viridiplantae > Streptophyta > Magnoliopsida > Malvales > Dipterocarpaceae > Rubroshorea > Rubroshorea leprosula. The sequence goes on from BPVZ01000093.1 coordinate 1,149,111, forward strand.
ACCCTACCATCCTGGCTCTCGGAAGAAGACCTCAGTTACTTCGCCATGAAATTTGACCAGAGAGGCTTCACTGGAGGGCTGAACTACTATAGAACTATGGATCTGTAAGAGAACCCAAAAATCTTTTGACAAATTTCTTGCTTTGCTTTGCTTTGTTTGATTGAGAAGTTTCCTCTGTTTTTGGCTGCAGAAACTGGGAGCTTACAGCAGCATGGACCAGGGCAAAAGTGCAGGTCCCAGTGAAGTTCATAGTGGGGGAGCTTGACACGGTTTACACCACTCCAGGGGTGAAGGAGTATGTACACAACGATAGGGGTTTCAAAAATGATGTACCATTGCTAAAGGAAGTTGTTGTGATGGAGGGAGCTGGGCATTTCATCAACCAAGAAAAAGCAGAGGAAATTAACAAGCACATTTGCGACTTCTGCAAAGAGTTTTGATTTACACCATGCTGCTTTGTTTATCCTATGCTTTCCAGCTTGCGACTAATTGCACCAGTTCCATTAGAGATTGAGACATGACTTTATTATTAGTAGTAACATCACTGTTCTATGTTAGACTTGAATTCTAAATTTCTGCTTTCTTAAGAATTCCACATTCAAATCTAATTCCAACAATCACAATCTTTCTAGAAGGTTACTTGTCAACCATCTCCCATGGCAAAGCATTCGACAGAGAAGGTACTTTGATTTGTTTGTCTTTTCAATAAAGAGAAGGTTACGACTTGATAAAGATTCAATTTAACCAGACAGAGCTTTGTTATAAAAGAGAAAGTGATTTCCAAACAATTCATCAGATATAAGTAGACACATGAGAAAGAAACCTAAAGTCTAGCAAAAATTTGGTTTGCAATAGTCAAAAACAACACAATCCTCACAATTAAACACTAGAAACACTAGAATCATCTTAAACCCTGAATCCTCTGCTGTTCCTCCTTCCTCTAGCCCTCTCAAACTTCCTTCCCTTTGACCGGACATATGGCTTGGTGTGGCTGTGTGGAACACCAGGAGCTGGACCGAAGTGCTTAACTGCTTCACGGGCATTCTTTGGTCCTCTAAGGAGAACCTGCAAAAACACACCCCAAAAGTTCAACATAATCAGTTGCTTGTATCAGGTATGACTACACTAAGAACAGATAAGAATATGGCAAAGCTATGAGCTACAAAACAGGATCAAATATAATCCACAGAAAAACAATAACACAATTACAATCACATAAAATAAACTATATTCAATTGAGGGATTACATTTAAGTCAACAGACAAGGAACAGTGCAACCAAATGAGTGATGACATAAACCTATAAACTATCCTCAATTTTAAATTAGGAGAAATTAATATTTGAATGAATATTGCCATTTGGACTTGGCAAACCCTTATAACAAACTAAAGGGGATACGTCAATAATTATGAAACAAAACAAACTCAGACAAGAATAGAGCTTTAATCACAGATTCTGGTAAGCATAACCACCAAGCAGAGATAAAAAATCACCAACAGATTAAATGGTATGTGATGGTAGCCAACAAAATGAAATCCACACACACCATAAAATAGAAACAGAAACTCAGAAGGCATATCATACTTTCTCTAATATTTTCAGAGAAGCAAGCTAAAAAATATTAAGTTTAGAATAAGAGTCATAGAATTCAGAAGAGAAGACAAGGAGGAACTACAAAATTTCACAAAAAAGAACATGCCAACTTCTATTAAAGGCTACACAAGCATTTAAATAAAAACAACAATAAAGCAAAATAGCCACAAAACTGCAAATAAAAGATATTCAATTTAACAGTACTGAGAGCACATACCGTGTTCTGTCCCAATGGAGCCCTCAGAGCGAGCTGGTCAAAAGTCAAGCACTCTCCACCAGCATTCTCAATCCTAGCCCTAGCCCTCTCAGTAAACCTAAGGGCAGTAACCTTCAAGGCCGGAACGTCATACACCCTAATGTCATCAGTCACAGTCCCCACAACAACTGCAATCTTATCCTCCTACAAATCCCACCAAAACAAAATCCATAATAAATAATACAGAATTAGACAGAGTAAACAAAAACTCAAAGATCCAACCAAAACCCATTTACAGAATCAGGAAGAATCATATAAATACCTTTCCTTTCATGAAGTTAAGAAGCCTGGAGAGCGAAAGTGGAGGCTTGTTGACCTTGCTCATGAAGAGGCGCTTCAAAATCACAGCATTGAACTTGCTCCCGGTCCTCCTTACCAGAAATCGGTAAAGCTGTTAAAAGCAAACAAACATTAGATCAAACCCAAAACCCACAACGTAGAACAATCCAAAGACCTATAAAAAGCTACAACCTTGACGAGGAGCTTGAGATAGATATCATCGGACTTGGGGGCTGTCCGATGGGTCTTCTTGCTCTTACCTCCTGCTTTCAAATCAATACCCTGCAGAAAAGAACACAAAGAGAAGGATCAGAACGTCGATTACTAAAAATTTGGCTTGTATTTGAGAGCTGAGAGGAGAAGAGAGAAAGCCAGAGGGAGAGGGAGGCTACCATGGCTGAAGCTTTGTGTTCTGGTGGAGGCGCCGCGAGTGATGAAAGGAAAACACAAAAATGAAAGCTAGGGTTTTGGGTGCATTTTATTTCGTTGTTGGGGGTTGTTTGAGTGTTTTAAGGTCGACGGATCTTCTTTGTACCCTCATCTCTAAGTCGTACACGTGTAAACGTTGAGTCATTTAAGAGTTGAGCCCGGTTGGATCTGAAGCCCAGTATAATGTAAATATGTGATTTGCACTTGGCCCAATTCCTCATCCAATTCGCAAAATCGGCCCACCGGGTGACTTTACCAACCGGGCTAAACACCCAACTGCATACAGCCCTCTTTTTTTTTGAACAGCGCATACAGCCCTCTTTTAATGTCTTGTAATGGGCACCACACCAGTCCAAATGAGGTGTGACAGCAAAATGAGCTAAGAGATAAACGCATCGCTTTAAAAGAAATTATTTTTTATTATATAATTTAGAATTAAAAATATACATGGCATCTAAAACTTTATTTATATTTATTATTTTTATTTTTTAAAATAAAATATTATTTTCACACTTGAGCCTTCGGTCCAATGACTTCAGGCCACTCGTAAAATACATCCTCCTCCCCTAGGCAATGATTCAATTCCAACCCGTTGCAAATTTATTCAAAAAAAAAAAAAATTATCTTCATTTACTTTTTAATTTTTTGTTATATAATACAAAGTCACTAGATGTCTGATGAGATTAATTCTACCTCATCAGAGGTGACAAACATAGTCAGTTAAGTTTGTAATTGTTTGCACTCAAAGGTGCAGAGGAGAGAGTGGAACCTAGGTTTTCAGCAAGGTTCTCATCATGCTTTACTAGCTAAGTCAATCACTAACGAATTTACTTCTAAATTTAAAGTGTATTTCATTAATAACAATTCACTGGTGAGATAACGCATTTTAGTTGCTGAAAACACATTGCATAAAAGGTCTACGAACTGATTAGCCCATTCATTACAAAATTCAGCTTATAATTCCAACATCTGCAGAGAAAAGTGGGCAAGATTTCTCTACAGTATACATGCATGGAAATGAAGCAATGATTCATGAAATTCAGCATTTCAAGAATGGGAAAAACTCAAGTTCAAAGTCGAAGCCAAATGATGTTACTTCTTCCTCAAGTTTCTTTTAGCTTCTACATGGATGCACAACCGCTCCTTCATGAACCATATGATTAATCTAGTCGCTCCATCTGCAAAACAAGATAATAAAAATTAATTACAACTAATCACGCAAAAGTTCAATAAGGCAGCTAAAAGTTAAGATGATGCTGCAACATTGAATAAAACTGTAAAGTCGACATATGCAGATGCAGAATCCAAAGTTCTGCCTTGTTAATGTTGCATTGCAAAAATGAAACTAAAAGATGAAAAGAGGAGAACAAATGAAAGTTGAAGGAGAAAACAAATGTTTAGCCACCAGAGTCCTACAAAGGGATCCATTCAAGGATGTTTTCAATTTTTCACTAGAAGAAAATGTAATGAAAGCAGCCTAACACGATTAGATTTTGTAAAGAAACTCAAAAATAAAAAGAAAAACAAAGTAAAGATTAAACATTAATACCTTCCAAAGGCCATCATTGAGATAATGCATGTTGTCGACACCAATTCCCTTGTTAATATTTCTTCTGTAAACCAAGATAACTCAACTTGTTACACATACAGATTGGGAAGTAGAGAGAATAAAGCCAGGTTTAATAAATGTAAAGCTACAGTAACTAAATGCCACTCACAAACTGCAGTAGCATTATGTTTAGAAAAATAATAAAAATTATGTGGGAAGAAAAATCTGTGATTGAGTAGCAAGATACATGGCTTAGGGAAGAAGGCTATCTGATTCACAGCTCTAGTTTCAAACTTCTAACTAAAATGTTGAAAAACAGTGATAGAACTCACATGTCCTTAGCCGACATCTTGGTAAAGCCAATAGCAAGAGCATGTTGCTTTCCCTCAGCCATTATTGCCTAATAGAATTTTTACGAATCAGTTAGATGGGAAGAAAAAGATGAAACAGAGAGCATGCAGCCCACACACACAAAAGGAAGATGAACTCTACCACAGGAGTTTCAGCTTCCACTTCATCATCCAAAGCACCACCTGGAGAAGTAAGACCAGGACACATTATATTTGCACCAGAAAGGACAAATTTTATTGCACCACGGTCCACTTGTAACTTCTTCATTATGTTTGGATCTGCAATGGAAAAATATAGAAGAATGAAAGCTTTGAATTTGAATATCCAGAAGAAAGCAGAATGCCTATGCTGCATAGCATTATAACTTGATCCTTTTTATTGAAACTAGAAAAAGCAACTGAGCTTTTTAGTTTATTTTAATTGAAAAGGCTTATTAGACACCTTCAAATAAGGGACAATGGGGAATGAAAGTTAGGAATGTGGTAAAAGAAGCAGAAGTTGAACTTCCCAGATGGGGTGTAGATATCAGTATATAGAAAATAATGAAGCATATCACATGAGAAAACTAGAGGTGATTATGGTTCGGTGAAAACCATAATCAGAACTCTCTTGACACAGAGAGAGACCCTTTCCTGTTCAGACATGGGTCCCAAAAAAATAGTTGATATAAGATAGTGACTAATCAGATAAAAATTCCTTACAATTCTAGGTGAATATGGCCCAAACATATCAAAATAAGATAAACCAATTGAAGACTGAAGCACACCGTTTAAAGAGTGAACAATTAATCACAAAACATCCAGATTAAAAATAAAGAAATACTCACATTGATGGAGGAGACGTAGGGTAGGCATGTAAGGTCCATCACGAATATTGAAGAATAATGGAACATTATTCACCAATACCAGATTTAAGTGATTTTGACTGCACAAGGGAAAAGTGTCACCATCATGTCTCAGCTATGTTTGATGAAGATATCAGGAAGCAAACAATTCAATGGCACATAATAAATAACAGAAAAAGTAGAGAATGAAAGAAACCATTTTGCAACAATCAAAGGGGCCTTCTTTGGAAGTAGATCATCCAACACTGGCTCAAGCCCTGGGTACTGCAATAAAAGCAAGACACATTACGATCAAATGCTGAGATATTTTAGAAATCGAGTGCTATCATATCATTTGCAGAAGAAAAAAAAAAAAAAAAAATGCTTATAATCCACTGAATTATGAGATTACATGGACCTTTTTTTTTGTAATATCATTATCTTTTGTAA
>BPVZ01000093.1:1154940-1169231 GCA_020521535.1 Rubroshorea leprosula
TACGATCAAATGCTGAGATATTTTAGAAATCGAGTGCTATCATATCATTTGCAGAAAAAAAAAAAAAAAAAAAACAAAAGGATAGCCCCAAGTAATTTCAAACCTCCTCAGCAATGCTTTGCCGAATCTTGCGTTGCACAGATGCCTTGACTTGGTTTTGTGCAGAAACCTCTTCAGATGAAAACCTACAAAATCAAATACGCAGTACGCCGGTTATTATGATTAATAGATACAATTGTGATGAGGTGGGAGAAATAAGTGCAGCATGTGTACATAGAAGAATTGACACCAAATTCAAGAATTTAATTACTCAAACAGGAAAATAGACATTTCAAAATTAACATAGACATAAAATTTCAACCAAAAATTCCTACTTAGTCATACAATAGTTCAACCTCTTGTGAATTGATCAAAAGCTTGCTAAGTGGATCACTGTAAAAGAAATTCTCGCCAAAAGGGTTTCAATCATTCACCTACAATCACCTAGGGACTTACTAAATAAGCTAAGGAAAGTCCCAACAAGAACCATGGTTTGGTTCCCTTCAAGCAACACAAGAATGGTATATAACCACTTTAGAAAACCATTTTACAGGGTCATAAAATTATATCCTCGCTTTACCAATACTTCTTCAGCCTAGATAATGCCTCCATTTCAAGATATCACTTCTCCAAGGCAAAAACCCATTACAACCCAATGGCATAGCTATTCTAGGAATCATCGATATCATGTCTACAAACATCAACGGTTCATAATTCCAATCCCAATTCCACCAACTTGGTCAGACCCTTTACTGCTTACAAAACTCCCTGAGATCGCTCCATGTGTCTAACCAAACACAACCCATTTCAAGACAGACCCAAAGCAATGATATTATATAAATTAAACAATGAAAAAAGCAACATAGGGTAAGTATGTTTGAGTTTAAAACAAAACCAACAAACAAGATAGATTGCAAAACTCAATAAAAGCAGCATAAAAACCCAATTTTAAGAACCACAAAAAGGAACGACAAAACAAGAAAAATAAGAGAATGCTTACTTCTTGAACATCTTGGTGGGGATCTTCAGCAAAAGAGTGAAAGAGGAGGGCTTTTAGGGACCTGGGTTGGGATCTTAAACCTCCTTTTTAGGCTTTACTTCAGTTGTATCGAAGTGAAATCTCGTCCTCTTCAATCACACCGACGGCGACGCGTGCTTGTTAAGCCGATCTTTGCCTTTAACCACGATGATTTTCAGAGCCAGACAGAAAGAAGAAGAAAGCAATCGGGTCGGGTGAGGTATCTTTGTGGTTGGGCTTCTTTAAGTTTTGGTCTTTAATGGGCATTTGAGAACATTTCAAGGGCTTGTTTGGTTTGTGAGAGTAATATTTCTTTAGTCAAATATACAAAAACAAAATTTAAATTTAAAAATTTATAAGAAACAAGCAATAATTAAATTTAATATCTAATTTTCTTTTTACTTTAAAAAAAAATCAAAGAATATATATTTTCTTTCCTAAAAAAAAGGTAAAATACATATTTCACATTCATTTTTTATTTAATAAAAAAATATTTACATTAAACTTAGGTATTAGATTCTGCTAATCAAAATTTTCACTCATTGGGTGCCTTGATTTCTGATTGCAGGCGATTGCTTCGATCAGCTTTCTAACTGTACAATTACCTCCACTTTTTCGAAACGCCCAAACTCCTCCCCCCACCGAATGCCCACCTTCCTGCCTGCCTCGGAAAAACCTAGGTTTAGTTTCACAATTTAATTTTAATGTTGTCTTGTAACTCTAACTATTAAAAGTTGTATGTTATATTATCATAAAAAATATCTTAAATTTAATAATTATATATTTTTTAAAAATATTATTATAAAATTATTTAATTAAATATATTATTATTTAAAATTAAATTAATTAATAATTTAATATATAATATATGAATAAGATTTGAAAATTCTATTAAAATTTAATTTGACAATGTTATTTAGGACTATTTTATAACTGTAATTGTTAAAAATATTTTGTTTTATCATCACAAAAAATATTTTAGTATTTAGTAATTATATTTTAAAAAACTATCTATTATAAAATTATTCAATTAAATACATTATTACTTAAATTAAATTAATTAATAATTTAATATACAATGTACAAAAAAAGATTTAAAAATTTTATTAAATTATTTAAAAATTCTATTAATTTTAGATAACATAACTTTTGTATTCTTTTATGAAAGGGTAGGAATAGTTACTTTACCAAATACATAAATTATAAAAAATTTGTAAATATCTATAAAAAATATTATAGATAGTGTTATCAAACTAAATTTAAATTATTTAAAATTTCTATTAATTTTAGATCAGATGGTTTTTGTTTTTCTTTTTTAAAAAATAAAGATGGATAATTTATTAAATATATAAATTACAAAAAAATTTTATAAATATATATAAACAATATTCTAAACAGCCGATAACAAACGAAAGCTAAAAAGCTTATCCTCATTAGCCGGAGTTTATAATTTGTTCACATTTGAGGTTTCTCCTGTGACATCAAAGTCTGTTGGTTACATCGATTCAAAATTAGTGATTCACGTTTCATCTAATATGATGATTAATAATTTTAAATATTTTTATTTATTAAATTAAATTAATTAGCTCGTTATTAATTTTAAATTATTATATTAAACAATCTTTTTAATTGTTTAATGAAGAAATTCAACGCCCTTGATTCCGTCAATTACGGAAAATTCTACAATCATACACAGTATATTGCTGCTCAAAGCTTAATTAAATTAGAAGGGCTGCATCTATCTATAGGTAGATCTACAGGGTCTCGTGGGGCCACAAGTCCCTCCTTGCTTCCGTCTCCGTGAATGGTAGGGATGGGAATCCCCGTGAAGATTTTTTATGAGGGGCAATTTTTGTCTCATATTCCCATTTCTCGTGGGGAACGGGGATTTTAGCGGGGATCCTCATTTTTAGCCAATTAATATCAATATATATATATATTTTACATTAAACATAAATAGTTAAATCAACAAACTTATTCTAAACATAAATAGAGATTAATCCAACATAAATAGTTAAAGCAACATCATTGTTCCAAATATAAGCAAAAATCAATCCAACATAAATAAAATAACTAAACTAACATCTAGTATGAAGGGAGGCAGCCAACTCAAAACACTTGGGTAGTGTGGGTTCAACGACAATCAACCAACTCCAACAGTAGATCAATAGCAGTAGAAGCTAGAAGGCAGTGTGGGTTCGACAATAACAGAAGCTAAAAGGCAGTGTGGGTTCGACAGTAGCAAAAGCTAGAAGGCATTGTGGGTACGACAGTAGTAAGTAGCTCTAGCAGTAGATTAGTAGCAGCAAAAGCCAAAAGGCAGGGTGGGTTCAATAGCAGTTAGTAACTCCAATAGCAGATCAGTAGCAGCAAAAGCTAGAACACAGTGTGGGTTCAACATCAGTCAACAGCTCCAGCAGTAGAAGCCAGAAGGGGAGGGAAAAGTCGAAGGTGAGGTCGTGAGAGTGAGTGAGGAGAAATGATTAAGGTTAGGGCGACAACGGAGGGAATTGAGGGATTTAGGTTAGGGCAGAATGGAGGCAATAAGGTTAGGATTAGGGTAAAAAGGAGGACAGTGGGTTAGGTTGAGTAAAATTTAATTTTTATTAAATTGAATTTGAGTTTGATATTTTTAAGGTTGAATTAAATTTAAAATAGAATTAATTTATTTTTTACAATTTTTTTTGAGGAGATGGGATTCCTCAGGGCAAGAAAAATTCCTTATAAAATTTCATGAGGTGAAAATACCTCTCATTTCCGTCCCATGAGAAAGCATATTTCTCCATCTTCCGTCCCCATTATGGAGATCCTTGTAAGACCCGCAAATATCAGGGCAAATTGCCAGCTTTATCTACCTACCTGTATACCCTCATTACTACCTAAGCCCACTTTCTGATTAATTTGGGAGTGTCAAAACTGGCATCATGTGAGTCTGTTAGAGGAGAAAAGGACGAATCCAATAGCCACGCACTCGCCCCACCTGCCAAAGATTATAGTGGGGACTCGGTCCCTCACTTCAGTTGTCCTTCCAATAGGCTTCCTCGTTGCCCACCATCAACGACTAGCAAATATAAAAGGAGATTCATATTTTCTAGATCTGATTATTAATTTAAAGCAGACTTTGACATTAAAATTATTAAAATATTATTAATAAAATAATATAAAAAATAAAAATATTATAATTATAAATTTATAATATAATATATTATCATATAATTAATTTTTTAATTTAAAAATTTATTCATAATATTATATATTTATTTATCTAATATTACATCATTTTGTTTAGTGTTATATTATATTTATTTAATATCACATCATTATGGTAAAATTATAATATTACATGATATTAAGAATTTTATTTATGACATTTTAAAAAATTTACAAGCTGAAGTGTTGATAAAAAATCTAACCTTACAAATATTTATTGTCTCGTCTCATCTCACTTTATTGTGTTTTGTTAGAATCAAAAGTTAATTTAACATTTTATTGTAATTATTTTTTAAAATTATTATTCTCTTTATTTAACTTTAGTGGTCTAAGTCTGATTTTTTAATTTTTTAAATATAAATTTTAAATAAGAATTTAATAATATATAAATAATAATTAAAATTTTTTATATGTAATTTTTTAAAAATATTTTTATTTAATAAAAAAATTTAACTATCATTTATATAATATATTAAGTTTAATAAAAAAAGGCACAACACCTTAGTAATATATAATAATTAAAAGAAAATTACCTATATAATTAACTATTTACACCAATTTAGTAATTTTACTTAATAAAAAATTATAAATTGTTATTTATACCAGTCGGGAAACACAAACTCCTTAAATTCAGTATTTGGTTGTGACACGGGCGCATCTATGGAGACACCAGGGAGGGCTATGCCCCCCTTCCCTGGGTCTTTTGAAAGGTTTTCAAGTTAGTCTCTAAATTTTATATTTTATGAATTTTATCATCAATTTTTGTTTTATTCCCCTAATTATTCTTAGTATATATGAAAATAACCGTTATTACTCCTTTTTATAAATTTTGTCATTAAATTCAAAATATAATACTATCATAACAATTCGTAACAAATATATTAAATATAAAAATTGCATTTTAATCTCTATTTTTTTTTGCCAAAAGATTGCTAAAAAAATCTCTAAGTTTTTAACATTTATTCACCCTATCCTCCCTCCTACTACTTAGATCATGACCTTTCTATGCTTAAAATTAGTTTAAAAATATTTATTTTAGTCACTAATATTTATTTTTTTATGTTAAAATATTAAAACTTCATCTTTAACTCATAACATTTTACTAAGCCAAATTTGTTTATTTTATTTTGTCATTTTTATACTATGTTTTTTTTTTATATTTTTAAAAATTTTTTACCTAGTATTTTTTTAATGTATTTTATTCTTTACTTTTTTTTTCCAAAAATATAATTAGATAATTATTCAGTAATCACAAAAAATTTCAAAATACAATATATTTCATATTGAACATAATCAAATTTGATTTTAGACAGGTTTTCAATTTTACAACTACATGTTACTCTCTTTGGTCCTTTTTGGTTGTCTTATTCTATCAATTTTATGTTAATTAACTTGATTATTTATATAAAAAATAAATGACAACTTTTTTTTTTTGACCTAGATAAAAATATTTAACAAATACTATATTTAAGAAAAAAATAATTTTCAATTATCATGTGATTATTATATAAAATTATAAAACTAAATTTAATGTAAAAATTAAATTAACACAATAAAAACAGATCAAGAAGAATAATACATAAGTTTGTTAACAAATTTGCCCTCTTATCACAAATCATAGCTCTGCAACTTATTCCAAGACAAGTACTTTTATTTGAACATGTTGTTTTTTGCTTTAATTTTTTGTTTTTTAGTGGCCCATGCTACTTTGTTAGCAATGAATGAACGAATGAAATCAACATAATTCAATATATATAGAGCTATTTCAAATACTTGTAATGAATTTAACTATCTTCTGTCCCTTCTCTCCCTTTACTTAACCATGAAGAAGGCATATTTCCTTTTGCAGTTCTCTATTGTCTTATCACTTCTCCTTCCTTCCAAACATGTCCAACAACTTCCCTATCTTCTGCGAATGAAACTGATCAGCTTGCTTTGTTGGCCATTAAAGGTCAAATTACTCAAGATATCCATGCATTAATGAATTCATGGAATGAGTCTCTCCATTTTTGTGATTGGATGGGAGTCACTTGCAACCATTGACACAAAGGAAGAGTAACTCTCCTAAGTTTAGAGAGGCACAGCCTAATTGGCTCCATCTCTCCCCATATAGGGAACCTGTCCTTTCTAAAGGGAATCAACCTTGCAGAGAATATCTTTCAAGACAAGATTCCTTAAGAAATTGGATGTTTATCCCCGCTAAGATTTCTTAATCTAAGTAACAATGCTTTACAAGGAGAAATTCCAAGTAATCTGAGCTTTTGTTCAAGTCTTGAAGTTTTGAATGTGTTACAACATGCTTGTAGGCAAAATCCCAAACAACCTAGAAACCTTGGGGATGGAGAAGCTAGATATTCTCTTCCTCTTGAATAAAATAAGCTGGTAAGAACTATCCCAAACTAGCTAGGAAATGCTTCTTCACTTGTTTAGTTGTCATTAAGAAGTAACAAACTACATGGAAGCATCCCTATTGAGCTCAGAAAACTCCTAAATCTTTCAATTTTAAGAGATAGTGCAAACAATTTTTTTGGTATCATTCCTCATACTATTTACAATCTATCCTCACTCATTGTTCTTTGCTTAGCAGTTAACCAATTACATGGGAACTACCCATTGATATAGGCTTAACACTTCCAAATCTTCAACTCATTGCTTGTGAAACCAACTATTGTACTGGGCGACTTCCAATTTCATTGTAGAATGCTTCACAACTAAAATCATTGGATTCAAATTAAACAATTTCATTGGGCCTGTGCTTCCAAATCTAGCAACATTGAATGCTTTGAAAGTGTTGGCTCTTGCTAGAAATCAATTAGAAAATGTGAAGGGAGATGACTTTAGTTTCTTAGCTTCTTTGACTAATTGTAGCAAACTCTCCAAGTTGGATTTAGGTCACAATCATTTTAACAATCATTTGCCTACTTCAATTGCTAATCTCGTAATCATGCTTTTGCTAATCTCTTAATCATGCTTGAATTTCTGTCTATACAGAATAATCAGATTTCAAGTAGACTACTAGATGGGATTGGCAACTTGATTGGCCTTACATCATTGATTTTGGATTAGAACTTTTTCACAAGTGAAATTCCAACTACTATTGGCAAATTAAAAAAATTGAATAAACTTTTTTTTGATATGATAACCAACTTATAGGTACAATTCCCTCCTTAGTTGGGAACCTCACCTAGTTGCTTTATTTGTATCTTAAGGGAAGTAATTTAGAAGGTAAAACACCTTTTAATTTGCGAAATTGTAGAAATATTTTAGTAGTCAACCTATCTTATAACAACATTATTGGTTCATACAAAAATAAGTTATAACTTCTCCTATCATATACTTAGACTTATCAGGAAATTTCTTATTTGGGTTACTGCCTCTAGAGTTGGGAAATATGACCAATCTAATTAGTTTGGTTCTTTTCCAAAATAGATTATTTGGAGAAATTCCAAGTACTTTGCGAAATTGTCCCATGATGGAAGACCTTTATATCTAGGAAAACTTATTTATGGGTTGCATCCCATCCTCCTTCAGTGCCTTAAAAAGTCTTCAAAATCTTAACCTTTCAAGAAATAACTTCTTTGGACAAATTACAAAATACTTCCAAAACCTCACCCTGTTACATTATTTGAATTTTCTTTCAACGAATTTGAAGGAGAGGTTCCATATGAAGGGGTCTTTGGAAATGGAAGTGCAATTTCAATTGTTGGAAACCAACACATTTGTGGAGGCATTCAAAAACTTGAACTACCTCCATGTGAGATCCAAGGCCTAAAAAAAACAAAAGGTCTCACAATCTTAAAGTTGTGTTTCCAATTGTTTCCTGCTTGCTCTCATTAGTACTTTTTGCTTTTTTTTGATTTGTTTACTTGGGCAAAGACATTTAAAAGGAAAACATCTTTCATGTTGCAAACATAAGAACCATTTCCAAAGATTTCTTATGGAGAGTTATGTCAAGCAACTAATGACTTCTCATTAGCTAACTTGATTGATGAAGGAAGTTTTGGCTCTGTTTATAAAGGAATCATGGGTGAAAATGGAATGCTAGTTGCAATGAAAGTGTTGAACTTTAAGCAAAAAGGGGCATCCAAGAGTTTTGTGGCCGAGTGTGAAGCTATGAGAAACATTCGTCATTGAAATTTAATCAAAGTTTTGACTATCTGTTCCAGCATAGAATTTAAACGGGTCAATTTTAACACTATAATGTATGAATTCATGCAAAACGAAAACTTAGACGAGTGGTTATGTTCAGATAAAGTCCAGGCTGGAGTATGGAATTTCAATTGCATCAAGAGACTGAACTAAGCAATTAAGGTCACACAAACAATTAAGTGTCTGCATTACCACTGCCAACCAACAATTTTACATGGTGATCTCAAGGTAAGTAATATTCTACTTGATTATGAAATGTTTGCTCATGTGAGTGATTTCGGATTGGCAAGATTCCTTATTTCCTTAAAAAAAAACAAGCTTATGTGCTATAATAGGGACCATCGGTGTGTTGCTCTAGGTAATATTAATTTTACCTTAACTTTGTGTAGTGAAAGGTAGTTTACAATGTAGGCACTAACATCATGAATTGATCTCATGTTTCCTTCCTTTCACCGCTAACCATTTCATTCAGATTTTAGAACGAGCAGAAAGGCATCCATGGCAGGTGATGTGTAATATCCCAAAATATTTTAAAACCTTAAAATTTAAGTTAGGGACTTATGTGAGAGAAATTATTATTACTGGACCTAATAAATAAAAATTCACTAACCTAAAAGGGGGTTAAAAGAAAATTTGGTAATAAAGGGCTCAAGGCTAATTTTTCTTTTTCCTCCTTTTCTTTTTTGTGATTCTCTACAGCCCTTCAGCAGAATTTTTACCCCAAGAAGCCCTAGCATGTGCCTAACTTTTTGTCACTAGAAATTAGGTGAGATTTAGTTCTTCTTCTTTCTCCCAAGTATCATTTAGAGATTTATAGGCTTATGATTCTAAAAATCATGATCAAATCCAGATCTTGTTGCTATTGGTTTCCCCAATTTTCTGGTCTGTGCTGGGTTTTGTACAATGTAAGGGGAGGCTGCCATTTTCTAGCATTTTCTGGTGAGAAATTAACTACAATGCTCATCCTTTCATCTTTGATTTGAATTGGGTTAACTCTAATCCTTTAGGGTTTTCAAGTTGGGATTTTTTTTTATGTAGTTTTCCTCCTTGATTTTGCCCATAATCTAGCACCACTAAAATCTAATCCCTTTTTGCTGGAAATCTGACAACATGACCTTGTAGTGGTATTTTACCCATAACTCTTTCTATAGATATCAGATTAAGTCCATTTTTGATTCTATGAAAAGTTAAGAGATTGCCCTATAGTTTTTCTGTTAGATGTTTAACCCAGTTAAGCCATTATCAAGGTGAAAACTATGCTACAAGTTTCAGTCCCCGAAGGTGGACAGAACTAGCAACTCAACCTTGTTAGTATTCTGACCATAACTTTCTTTGCAGATGTTAGATTAACATAATTCTTGAGCCTATAGAAAGCTAAGACATCGAGCTACAATTGATCTATAATTATCTTGCCTAGATTGGTCAATTTTTAGGTGCAAATTCTGTTGGAACTTTTGGTTTAGAATCTGACCAGAATTTGCTCTCAAAAGTGCTGAGAAATTTATTCTGTTTTTTGCTTTATTTCCACATTATTTACTGCCACATCATATTGTGAATTTACTAGACTTTAATTGTTGTTTTCCTACTTTAAAGCCCTTTGTTATTGCTTTATTTTTTTGCTGAAATCTTGCTTTGTTAACCTCAACTTTTTCCATTAAAACCTTTCTTGAATCACATGTTTTCCTTGCTTAAATTTTGTATGAAATGGTTCCAAACAACCCAGAAATTTTAATTATGGTTATTTGTTGTTGTAACTTGATATTTTTCTTGTTTTCATGTTATAAAGTATGCAATTAGATTAGTTAAATTCTACCTTTTTGCGTTTGGTTTTAAATTGTGCTGTTTTGTTTTGAAATTTTCTATTGTTTTGGCTACCTTTTTGTTGCTACATTTTTGCTTGAATGCTGTCCATTTCTTCCTAGTTTTGACTTGTATTCTACATTGTTTTGTTTCTGTTTTTGCCCAGAAAATTCCTGTTGTTTAGGGCTTTTTCTAAGCAATTTGGGACTATTTTAAATGGTAGAAATCGCCACCTTGTTGCCTAGAATTTCTACTGGCATCTAGGATAGTTTTGAGTTTAGTTTCTCACCCCTTCTACACTTTATCTTGCCCAAATTTTTTTTTTTGAAATACCTAATATTTTATGTGATATTTGGAGTTGTTTTAAGTATATTCTAAGTATGATTAAACATATTAATATATGAGTAAGGTTTCAAAGGGTATAGGTGATCGAGAGGTGTAGGAGGAAATTGTTTCTTCGGTTAGGAACTTGATTTTGAAGTTAGGAACCAAATTAGTTAAATGGAATATGTTGTAATCTTACTTATTCATTTGATGTGGTATAGGTTGTAAATCACCTTTGCCGCCTCGAGATCTTGAATACTTGCTTGTTTATACCTATAAGGTGAGGTAAGTAAAACTATAGTAAATGCTCTTGGATTTTGAGGTAATGGTTTTAAAAGTATATTTTGAATTATTTTTGAGATGGTGGTGGGACCTAACTCAACTTTCATTAGCACATGAACATGATTGGTTTGAAATGAAGTTGTTATTATTTTCTTGAGTTAAGCATGCCTACATGGAATTACTTGATTGTCTTGATGATCTAAAATTGGTTTGTAAATTATGAATTTTCCAGTTAACTCCTGCATGGTTTTGTCTCCAATATGGTCATGAATTCTATTATCCTACCAGTAGGAGTTATAAACACTAACACATGTTGACATATATATCCGTAGGATCAGTTCATTCTGTATTTCTGTTATCCTGCCAGTGGAAGAGTACATTGGAATCTTGCTAGTGGGATAGTACATTGGTAAGTCTGTTATCCTGCCACTGGGAAAGTACATTAGTATCTTGTTAGTGGGATAGTACATTGGTATTTTTGTTATCCAGCCAATTGGAAAAGTACACTAGCTATGACTAGTTGAGGAGACCACTAAGTAAATTTCATTATGCATAAATGATTTACAACAGAGATTTTCTTCTTATTTAAAATTAAAATGTTTATCTAGCATGCTTTAAATTTCAATGAGGTTATCCATATTTTTACTTACTAAGTTATCTCACATAGTTTTTTCTCATCCACCATTTCAGATAATGAGACCAAGGACGTGGGAAACCAAAGGCGTGACGAGTTAGAAGGCTAGCCATTTGTATTTTGGAGTTTAGATTTATTTGGAGTTAGGCAACTAGTCAAATATATTTTTTTGGACATAGAAATTACAAGATAGATAATTCTTTTGTAGACTAGATCCCCTTAGAGATAGTCATGACCTATTTGATGGAGTTGTATAATTTTTGTGCACTTTTGACCCAGTCAAACTTTGGTTATTGAAAGTTAGATTTTAGTTGAGATTTTAGATCTAAGTTTATGTGGCTTTCTAGTTCTCAATTAAGCAGGTTTTAAGCCTTATGCATTTGTGGAAGTCTGTCACAAGTGTATAGCATCTATTTCGCTCTCGATTCTAGGCCATAACAGATTTTGTGGTACATAGCCTAGGCTTAACTAGAAGCTTAGGACTAGTTTAAAACTTGGCTAGCAAATGAACTATAGGAACGTGGTGAGACGTGAGAGTGGGGTGAATCAGGGATGCTTGTTTATTCTTGCTTTGATGGGACTCTTGACTTGTCTAAATTTTCCTTACTCTTGGATCATGATGTTTCTCATATGCATAAAAATTTTGATTGTTATTATTGGGACTTGTTACTCGATTTTGACTTATGGATGATGTGGTCTTTAAGTTCAATTCAGTGTTATGATGAGTTAGAATAATTGTTCTTGAATATTGGGTTGAAAGTTCCGGTCTCTTGAGTGTGTATTGGATTTGTTGATGATTGTGTTACTTAGTTTCAAAAATGGAGAACTGCCTTGTATTTTCTCATTTGAGATACTAGATTAACTGTCTATGAACCTTCTATATGTCTGTAGATGGCTCCAAAACACAGTAGGGGTGTGAGGGGTGGCTGTGAAGATGATAGCACTTCTCTAATTCCAGCTGCTAGTCCTTTTACCCAAGCTGGTCCTCAAGAAGGAAGGGCAAATGGTCCTTAGGAAGGAGGGGCAAATAACCTTCAGATGATCACATTTGTTTAGGAATTTATGGCGAAGATTAAACGCCAAGCATCTTCTACCACTAGCGTGCCACTTCCATCCTCGGTGATTTCCACTCCTACAACTCTTGCTCCTATTCCTCTACTCTTATTGTACCTAGCTAAAAGATCTATATAGAATTCCAAAAGGTGGTAAATAAGAGATTTGATGGTAAGGTGGGTTTTGAGCAGGTTGAGTCATGGATTATCGAAGTGGAAAGGGGATTCCGGCTACTAAAGATTTCTAATGACCCTAAGGTCGATGTGGGTAGTTACATGCTTACGGGTGAAGCATTAATTTGGTGAGAAAATTACTTAAGGTTACACCATGGAGAACTTGAGTTGAGGAGCTAGGATAGTTTTAAAAAGGTGTTCATGCAGGAATACATACCTGATAGCAAAAGGCATGAGTTGTAAAGGGAATTCGTTGACCTGATTACCCATAAAGGGCAGATAACAGTCAAACTTCTTCTTGTACTACTCAACAATACATGACCCATGCTTTAAATCAGCAAATTCCCTTTGCAACTCACGCCTTTTGCTATCAGGTATGTATTCCTGCATGAACACCTTATTAAAACCATCTCAGGTCCTCAATTCAGGTTCTCCATGGTGTAACCTTAAGTAATTTACCCACCAAGTTAATGTTTCACCCATAAGCATGTAACTACTAACATCAACCTTAAGGTCATCAGAAACCTTCAGTAGGCGGAATCCCTTTTCCACCTCAATAATCCATGACTTTTGTAACAACCTTTGTAAGGACTCAAAGAAAACCTAGTTAGTTTCAATCATATACATAATTGCTTTTTTATTTTTATCTTTGAATTATATAATAAGAGATAACTGTATAACTTTTATCTCTTAACTTATCCCATCCACAAATCATATCATTCAAACTCAAAATCTCATATTTAAAAAAGATTACTATTACTATTCAGTTACTTAAATAGAATTAGCATCACATAGACAACTGTTAAATGGTATTTACAAAATGTCGTCAAAGAATAAATGGAATCAAATTCAAAGTCGGCACGAGGAAATTAAGAGCACAAATTAGCTAATCATGGATTTCATATTGGATGTGTACCAATTTATGGAAAAACGGGTGAGTGCAAAACTTCCAAAAAAAAAAAATCACGGGGACAGGCAACCTAGAGCAGTCGCTCCCCTATTCCCCTTCCCCTTTCCTTCTCCATTCTTCCAATATTTCTTTCTTTCTTTTTTTTTTTTTTATCAAGATACTCACCTCAAGATTGGATTATGTGAGAATTCATCCTTTCAATTAGTTGAGACCCATTTTCCCATCTTTTTTGGGTTTTAATAGCACTAGATTTCCTCTCTAGTGGTAAAGGTATGGCGTAGGAAGAGATGGAATGTAACAAAGTGTCGAGAGGCAAAAAAGGAAACTAGGTTGGACAAGATGAGTTCAAAATTTGCTATTTGTTTCTTTTTCTTATGTTTTATTCGTGTCTAAGCTACTTTGTACTAAATGAACGTATTTATCGCAGCAGAGGATAAATATTAAGTGATTAGATGTACATTATATTCTATCCGTTTTGATTAATGAATCACCATTTTTGCTTAAAGAAAAACTTTTCAAGGTACATTCTATTCAATGAATTAGCTCAAGTATCTACCAAGAAAGTTAGGTCAATAATCTTAATCAAAAAGCTCCAAAAAAAAAAAAAATGATTTGAGGATCAATTCAAGTTTTAGACACTTGGTATTGTGATTCATGTGCCTAAAGTTGACAGAGATAAGAAGTTGAAGAGAAATTAGC
>BPVZ01000093.1:1169331-1184578 GCA_020521535.1 Rubroshorea leprosula
AATATTTCCAATTCCGGCAGAAATTGTGCCTGACTTACATGAACATTTTAAGCCTCAAAACAAAGTAGGTAGCTAAGACTAGGCACCCCTTATTAAGGGTAAGTAAACCTTTTTGGCTCGTATTATTGGAGTTTGGTATACCTACTGTAAGTTTCAATCCCTTCCTGAAAAAGAATAGCAGAACAGATTTTGCTTTAGAACATTTTGGTTATGCTATAGCATTATGACATGCAAGCGTGTTTTATTACGTAAAGACTGATAACCGACTCCTAATTGCTTTTGTAAAATGTTTTATATGTGCACACACACAAAAAAGCAAAGAAAAATAACTTTTTGCCTTTTTACCAATCTTTGTCCTGTCCTTCTAACTACACCAAACTGTAAACTTTTCCCTAGTTAGAACTATACCATGCTACAAACTCGGGATTAATGGATTATCCTGTCAGTAAAACTACCTTTTGTTAATAAATTGGGACACATAATTATGACAATTAATTAGTAATGTTTAAGCCAAAGCAAGAAAATTTTCATGTCACTAGTAAAAAGTAGGTACCAAACTTTGCAATAACCGGTCCTGCACATGAAATGAGCTTTAGCAAAAAGCCAAAATGCACCTCTCAAAACTCAAAATAAAAATGCAGAATAGGACATATAATCAATATGGTCTTCTTAAAAAACCAAACACAGGAATTCTGGTCCTAACAGGCACGAAAAAAGAACACCTATAATGCCAGAATGTGGCACTCAAGTATAGACGGATAAAAGAACCATTTTCATTACATATTACACCCCATAGATCTTCATATTTTCTTTGCAACCCCTCTTCCAAGTTTTACTCTATACTCTGTTTCCATGGCTAGCTTGAGCTTCATCATTGGCATTATTGGTCAGTTATCTTAAATTCTGCTCCTTTCTATCTTGTTTCCATTCATCTTTGTCTAAATTTTGCAAGAAATGTTCATGATGTTGTGTTTTGTTATGATTTTTATGGCAGGTAATCTCATTTCAATTCTGGTTTTTGCTTCTCCCATGTAAGTGTGAAGTTAAATGAAATGAAATTAAATCGTCAAAGAGAATAATTTATTTTTCTTTTTATGAGAAGTGGCTGAATATGAGCTAAGATAACAGACAGACCCATCTGGCCATCTGGGCTTTATCCACTGATCTATATTATCTTTGTTCATTATTGTGATTGTGAAATCCTGGGGAGCAAGTCTGTGATACTTAGTGAAATACATGAAAGTAATGACAAAAACTATTACTAGCTCTTCCGTGATTTATTTTATTTTTTTGTGGGAAAATGATTTCATGATTGGAGCATGGGTTTACTAATCATAGAAAATTGAATTCAACCTATAGCTATATTTGGACGTAATGTCAAAATAAGGACTATAGTAGCTATACAGAGTAAGACTTTAATGTTGGCATAATGATTTTTTAAAAGGAGAGTTTCAGATTAAATTTACAATACCAAAATCTAGAGATTCTTATTAGAATTTGACTAGGAGTTTTGATAAGGTTAGAATTCAAAAAAAGGAAAAATCCATTTTCTCCTTTCAGAAAAACCTTCTGGAAGGTTGTGAAGAAGAAATCAATAGAGAATTACAAAGCGGTTTCGTACATAACAACTCTGCTCAGTACAAGCTTGTGGACTTTCTATGGACTTCTCAAGCCAGGAGGCCTCCTAGTTGCGACTGTCAATGGCGCCGGCACCATCCTTCAGCTGATTTATGTCATTCTCTTCATTATCTATGCTCCTAAGGACAAGAAGGTGAAGATATAAATTAAACTCAAGAACTTAACTAATAAGCATTTCTCCTAAGAGAGCTTGTGAAATTCGTAATTACTTGTGAATTTGATGATATTCAGATTAAAACAGCAAAGCTGGTGGCCTTACTGGATGTGGGCTTTGTAGGGGCAGTAATTGTAGTAACCTTATTTGCAATGCACGGAAGTAATCTCCGGCTGACCTTTGTTGGGATTGTTTGTGCCAGATTAACCATAGGCATGTACGCATCGCCATAATCCGCTATGGTAAGTCATTTTGTGATCAGGTTACACAATAAAAATGGCAATTCCTCTTCCATCTTTTGATCAATTCCTTTGCGGATACCTAAATTTTGAATACTTGATTGAATATATATTACCTTTGAAAGCAATAGCGGTATCTCACTGAATAATTTGTGTTGTCCTTAATGCGTGGCAGGGCACGGTGATAAAGACCAAGAGTGTTGAGTACGTGCCATTTTTACTCTCCTTTTTCCTCTTTCTCAATGGGGCTGTTTGGTCTATTTATTCAGCCTTATTGAAGGATATTTATATTGGAGTAAGTTACTGTCGTTCTCTTTGTCTAACATTTGATTACGAGCTACATAAAAGAGATATAATAGAGATAGTCTTGCTTTCCTTTTAGTCATTTTTAATATATTAAAGCAAATGATATTCAGTATATGGAAGAAAGGGATGAAAGGAAAAGTAAAAATTTAATCATTTATTTTAGAAGTGTGAAAATCTTATATATTAATTACAAAGTCACTTCAACTATTAAAACTCTACGACTTATCTTTAAGTCTCAAATTCTGTGTATGTTGATAATATATATATATATATATATATATATGTCTTTGTGTGTGTGTGTTTACATAGATTTAATTTTTATTAAGGTTAAAACCCCTTTTTGGTCCCTGAACTATTGTACGGACCCTCGATTTGGTCCTTCCGTTAAAAACTGTGTGACGTGGCCCGTTACTTCACGGTTACCAGATGACATGTCATATAGCAATCCACGTGGAAGACCAAAAAGTGATGATGTGGAAAAAATAATAATATAAAAAAATATTATTAAAAATATTATTAAAATTTTTTTTCTTTTTTCTTTTTTCCTTTTTTCTTTCTCCTTCCCCTTTCCTTTTCTCTTTCTCCTCCCCCTTTCTCTTATCTTTCCCCTCGGAACCTAAGCGTGCTGGGTTCACACCGAACCCAGCATGCCTGGGTTTGGTGGAACCCAGCACGCCTGGGTTTGGTGGAACCCAGCACGCCTGGGTTTGGTGGAACCCAGCACGCTTGGGTTCGGTTCCTTGCGAACCCAGCGCCTGGGTTCGCAAGGAACCCAAGCGTGCTGGGTTCGCGTCTGGTGTTGGGTTCGTTGGGTTCGCGTCTGGTGCTGGGTTCGCTGGGTTCGTGTCTAGTGCTGGGTTCGCTGGGTTCGTGTCTGGTGCTGGGTTCGCATCTGGTGCTCGAGTCTGGGTTCACGTCTGGTGCTGGGCTCACGTTTGGGTTCGCACCGAACCCAACATGCCTGGGTTTGGTGTAACCCAGCACGCTTGGGTTCGGTTCCTTGCGAACCCAACGCCTGGGTTCGCGTTTGGGTTCCTACAAACCCAGCACGCTTGGGTTCACAAGGAACCCAGGTGCAAAAAATTTTAAAAAAAAAAAATTTTTGTTTTTGTTTTTTGGATTTTGTTGTTTGATTGTGATGAAAAAATTGATTGATGAAGATGAAGAAGGCATTACTGTAGGTGTTAGGTGTTGGGTTTGATCCTGGGTTCGATTTGTCAATTTCGAATGCTAGGTTTTTGTAGGTGTTGGGTTCATTTGTAGGTGCTGGGTTCGAAATCGAACCCAGCAGGCGTTGGGTTTGAGCAGCTGCTGAGTTCCTTTAAGTGAGGCTCTGGGTTTCGTTTCGAACCCAGCAGCCGTTGGGTCAAATATCTATTGAGTTTAATCTATTGATTTGTTGTGTTATCCTTGAATTTAATATTAGGAATTAGGGTTTGCAAAAGGTTAAAGGAAAGGGAGAGGAAGAAGAAAGGGACAAAGTAAAAACAAACAAAGAAAAAAAAAAGAATAAGAAATTTTTTAAGATTTTTTTCTTACCATCTCATTTTTTTTTCATACTGTACATCCTAGGTGTCAAAATGTTTTAACAGGTCATCGTTTTCCCCGTCAAGTAACGGGACACGTAGGTTGATATTTGACGGAAGGACCAAATCGGGGTAAAAATGGTAAACAGTAAGGACTAAATCAGGGATTTTTTTAGTTCAGGGACCAAATCGGGGGTCCGTACAATAGTTCAGGGACCAAAAAGGGGTTTTAACCTTTTATTAATTAAGTATATATATAAAAAATACTCATTATTTTATCAGGTGCCAAATGTAATTGGGTTTGCATTGGGCTCAGCCCAGTTGGTTCTTTATGCAATATACAAGAAAAGGTCGGCTTCTGCAAAATCAACAAGGGACTCCATGGAAGAAGAAGAAGAAGAAGAAGGATCAGCTCAACTGGTGAAGAAAGGAAACATTGAAATGTCTTCTCTCAACGAAGACGAGGAGGCAAATTTGAAGAATTGGACCCTTAACAAGGGCAAATGCCTAACGAAACTGAGAGGACACCAGCAGAAGAGCTTGCAGAAGATGGAGAAGACACTCTCTCTTGGTCCATATGACCTCCGACATTACTCCAGTAACTTTCGCCGTGAGATCGATGCTGAAAAGGGAAATTGTGATCATCTTTGATTTTTAAGTTTATTTGTTGTTGTCAACGTGATAAGGACTTAACGTGACAAACATATTCATAAAGAAGAATACTCTTTAATATTGCAAAAATTTAAACTTTGAATTTTAATTCTAAATTAAAATTGTACTATTAATAAATATTGATTTAATAAAATTAATCTAATTGACAATCTTATGTGGTTGGCTCTTCTCATTTTGTTACATCTTAGAAATGTTTTTAAATGGAATTATAGAGAGCACACAAACAACACAATAAATTAATAAAAATATAATAATTATAATGCCATGTGATATTATAAATTTATAATTATAATGTACAATTATAAAATTAATTATTTTTATTCAAAAATCACATATTATATTATTCACATTTACTTATTTAATATTGTATTATTATTATTATAAATTTATAATACTATATAATATTATAACTATAACATTATAACTATGTCTACAATATTTCTAAAAATTAATAGAATAATCGATGTACTAGCATTTCTCTTTTTTACATCAAAAATTATGTCTTTGATATTGCTTTTACTTGACTCCTTACTTCAACCATGAAATTGAAAAGAAAACCTTATCCATTTAAAAACTTTTATTTTATAATTTAAACTGTGAAATACATTTTTAATATTAATAATAGGTGCCGGCTCGAATAAACTGAGGTTGTTTGACAATATCCAAGAATTCGTTGGGTATATTACCTACTTTCAACATATATATGTGTGTGTGTGTGTGTGTGTGTGTGTGTGTGTGTATGTGTGTATATATATATATCATTGTATGCCTTTGTATATGAGTACCAGGATCCAACAAGCCAACTACGGGCCCCAAAAGTCCATCAGCAACTGCATATGCATACATATGAACCTCAGACCGAGGGTACGGCAATAGGCTCAGGAACAAATTATTGAGCTATTCTGTCAAAGTCATTATGGAAAAAAAAATATTAATATGCCTTAGTACATGGGTCGCAGGATCCAACAAGATAATTACGAGCCTCAAACATCCATCAGTGGCTGCATATGAACCTAGGATCCAAGCCATTGCGTCTCACCCAGGAACAAATTATTGAGTTATTGTGTTGAATTTAGTATGATCTCATTTCAACATATAGCTCCTTTTTTAAAATAATTCAACATTTAACCAATTAGTCAAATACTTAAGGAAAGGTTTCATCTAATAGTTAATTGGTCAAATGCTTTATAAAATATAGTAATGGTTGATTCACCCATCCAACAATGAAGTTTCTGTTTTATGCTAGTCACCTAACAATGGTAAATGTATATTGGTAAATATATATTGATTCATATGTGTCGTCAATTAAAAAGAACCAATTACAGTTATTGTTAAGCATGACTGTGTAATTAACTAATTAAGCTTGTAAGCGGATATTTTTCACTTTTCTCTAAACACACAATCCTGCATTTTGTTATTGGCCTCATGTTAATTATCTGAGTTCCAAACCATCACAACCTGTAGAAATTATTAGTGGATTTCATATGACTGGGTAGTTTCTATCATGTTAAATCTGCAACATCTTTTCCATTTTATTCTTCTAAAATGTTGTCTAAACTTAACGATTAAAAAAGCAGAAATGAAAAAACCATACCAAGAGAAACAATAATTTTAAATTCTACATCTATTGCCTATTTTCAAGAAAAAAAAATTAATTCTACATCAAACGATGGAGTTACCTAAAGAAGGTGAAAACAGTTTTCTTTCCCTCACTAATGTGTAAATCGGATTTCTTTTTTTTAAAGGCAAAATTCAAATATATTACTAATGGAATACAAGGGTTACTCTTATTCATAACTTACAAATAATAAATAATTAAAAATGAATTGTTAAGATTTTATATAAATGTATTGCGTAAATTTTGTATGTAAATAAATCTCTATTTTTTTATTATGGAATTGAGGTGATTATTTTCTATCTGTTGAAAATCAAGACATTCTCTCCATGATACCAACAAACAAGAAAAATATTATGGATTAATTGTTTTCACATTATTGGATCTCACGAAGATATCATTGACAAGGTGGTCGGAATTAATCGAGATACATGAACTGATTAATAGAGGAATCCAACATATGTCTAACATAATTAAAGCCAAATTTATTCAAGATACATATTGCTCAAAAATACAAGAATGAGTTTTTATCCATCTTTTTTTGGGGGTTTTTTTTTTTTTTTTTGGTTAGGTCGAGTAGTGTTAGTCTCTATTAGAGTTATCTTGACTTTTGAGGACTAATGAAATGATAACAGTAATGTCAAATTATGTTAACAAAATCTGATGCACAATTATGTTAATCAAACCTGATGCCAGAGTCCTTTTACTCCCCAAAATTCAAAGAAATTTCTTGTTGGGTGGGGTGGGGGGGGGGGGGGGGGAGGAGTGAAGGTAGTAGGAAGGTGGCTTCAGTTAAAAGGGATTGCATTTGTAAGAGTAAGTTAGAAGGGGGTTTAGGAGTCAAAGAGCTACAAAAGTTCAATCTAGTTTTATTAAGGAAGTGGATGTGGAGATTACTAGAAGAAAGAGAGGCATTGTGGAAACAGGTATTGGAAGCTAAGTATAGAATAGATAGAAGGAAGGTGTGGGAGGGCACTAAATGGAAAGTGTCTTGTTCATTATGGTGGAGGGAATTATGGAAACTAGACAGTGCAATACGTGCGAAAGAGGGTTGGTTCAAAGATGGGGTAGATAGAAAAATAGGTGAGGGAAAGGATATGTTGTTTGGCATGAGATATGGGTAGGGGATAAGCCACTAAAGGACAAGTTCAATAAGTTGTCCAATTTGTCTAGGGATAAAGATGCTTTCATAATAGATACAAGTAGGTGGAGTCATGGGGAATGGACTTGGAACTAGAGATGGAGGAGGAGTCTTTTTGTAGGGGAAACTAACTTGTTTCAAGAACTTCTCTTAATGCTACACAAAACACAACTAAAACAATGTGAAGAAGACCATTGGGTGTGGAAGCATGAATCTAAAATCAAGTGCATAGTAAGATCAGCCTATGCAATTGTTAACCAGAATCAAGATAGAAGAATAGACACTTAATATATGTTGCATTGGGACAACAAATTACCCTGAAGATATTTGCTTTTGCTTGGAAAGCCTTGTAGAACAGGATCCCTATTGGAGAAATAGGGTAGAAAATCTGCAAATGGCTTCAAAGCGTGCTGCAAATGCCACTTTCCTTTAAGCTAAATTCGCCCCCACCAGATCTAGTATGCAAAAGAGGTAACCCGAAATACTCGTAGGATACAATGAAGCACCTTGTTGATCTTGCCTTTGCACTAGCAAGATCAACCACTAAACTATTCTTTGGAAAGCGACAAAACAATAGTTTTTATACAGGGATTTTTGCAGCAATCGAAGTAAAAAAAGAGGTTGTTTTATTTAGATAATTGTAGGGGTTTGTTTCTGAGTTCAAGAGACAAAAAGAAAAAAAGAAAAAAAGAAGAGATAACTTCATATTTATAAGGGTAAGATGTCTGTTTGGAACAGACGCTTCTTTTCAGTTTATTAACTAATAATATCTAAATTTTCGTTAAATTTATCCATTGGAAACTCTTCCAAAAGTCATTTGATTTTATTTGAATTCCAACTCACGTGTTTTCTTGCCTTCCAAAGTTATCCACTCTCTTCAGAAACTTATCAGAATTTTATCTCTTATTTCTTATGCAAATGGTTCAAACCATAAAAATGTGGTTTGAATCGAAATCGTAACTTTCTGGATTCTGGTTTCACGTAAATGATTCAAACCATAATTATATGATTCGAATCAAAGTTACACTTTCTCAAATGCATTCTGTGCAATTGCTTTGAACCAACTTTTTGTAATTCGAACCCAAATCCTGAAAATACTTTGAAAATTCTTTAACAATCCCAAGCAAGGAAAACTTGTTGAAAAGATCGAGGAATGATTGAGGAAATTACAGCAACAAAATGTAATTTGTGTGGGGACAAGACAGAGGCTTCAGAACATATTCTCTTCTCCTACACAATCTCGTGGAAAATCTGATGTTTTGTTATTAATGGGGGGACATTAAGGTGCAGCACAAGAGGGTGGATGGAAACATTTGAAGCAACACATAAGCCTTGTTAATGCAAGAATTATTAGAGAGGCATGGTCAACAATATGGTTTTTCACACTGTGTGGTCCATTTGGCTATGGCGGAACTCACTGATCTTTTATGGAGAGACAACAAATCTTGAACAGGTGTGTGATCAAATTAAATTTAGCTCATTCTTATGGATCAAAGCTAAATGAATATCGAACTTATCTCAATTGTCCTGGTATAGTAATCCCAAGGAAGCTTGTAGGATTCACTCACTTTGAAGACTTTTCCTTGCACACCAAAATGGAAAAGAATCATGTTAATAGTAGGTTTTTGGGTTTGGCTATCTTGTGATTCAATACCCAAGTGATAGTCTTCCTTTCTTTATAGTCGATCTTATAAATGGGTTTGAGATACCCCTTGTACTTGGTTCATAACCCCCCACCCCAAAAAAAAAAAAAACCAATGCAAGATTTTTGGATGGTTGGGAGTTGATTTTGCTTTAGTCAACTCTACTATTACTGCAGAAGTTTTTCTGCATTCACAGCAATGTTAGGATGGTGGATGCCAATGGAAGGTAGTGTAAAACTTAACATACATAGCTGCAACTTTTGATGAACATGAATGGGGGAGTTCTAAGAAATTATTATGTTAGTCTTAATTTTCAGGACCTGCTTAAAGAAATATTTGAAGGGGATGTCATCTGTTAGTGATGAGAATTGGAAGAAACACCATAAACACAATTTAATCATTGAAACAAGAGTTTGTTTTTTCACTTTATTATTCAATCTTTTGTTCTTAGAGAGTTAAAAGAAGGCAATTTCTTGAAATTTCGAGTATATTTAAAGGAAAACGATTACGGTACAATTTTTATAATATAATTTCTTTATATAACCTTATGTCGTTTACAGTAATTATTTACTTTTTTTTTTAATTTTATTAAGACCCCATGGTATTATATTATATAAATATATACTCATTCAATTTGATAACTTGCAAAAGTTGTAAATTCGTAAATATAATATAAATAGGTTGTCCATATATATATATATAATTACCCGTATCTAAACTCCATGAAATTTCTGTTCCCAGCTTTTTCAATTATGACCTCAAAATTACAATCAACCAACCTCCAACCCTTCCTATTTGGTAACTTTTAAATACAAACAAAATCAAGTCAACTAATTATTTTAAAAAAATAATTAGTACATATTTAATTCAATATATTTTTGGTTCAATCATTAAAAATTTAATATAAATATAGTTAATTTAACCAATTTTAACATCTTATGTGCATAATTATATTTTTAACTTTATCTGTCTTTAATTTCATATCAAAAAATAATAATTTTTTAATAAATATATTGTACAGTATGTTAACCTAAAGAGTATATTAATCATTTTCCTAATTTTAAATAGCCCCACTTGCACTTCTAGTTTTTTCTTTTCTTTGCATTGTATCATCATATATACCTTAATTCTCCCTCGCCACATTTGTAAATTCTTATAAAGGCCTCAAAGCCCTAGTTCCCTCCCTTCAACATGACAACCCTCAGTTTCATTGTTGGAGTAATAGGTAACAACCTCATCCCTTTGAAACTTCTCTATCTCTTTAGCCTTATTCTTACAGCTAAAAGCTCATTGCAGGCAACATAATTTCAGTCTTACTTTTCCTTTCTCCTCTGTAAGTATAATATTCTTTCTGAAATGTTCAGCAAACTTCATGTTCTGTTTCTTCCTCATCAAGACTCTAATTAACTATTGGAGTAAATTAATGTCATCTGCAGAGGGACATTTCGTAGGATTGTGAAGAATAGATCGACTGAAGAATTCGAGAGTCTTCCTTACATATGCACCTTCCTCAATTCAGCTTTGTGGACTTACTATGGAATTATAAAGTCCGGAAGCTATCTTGTAGCCACTGTAAATGGGTTTGGTGCAGTGGTGGAGATTGTTTTCCTTACCTTGTTCCTCATTTTTGCTCCTCCAAGAACGAGGGTAAGTTGTAAACTTAAAATATCTTGATTGCCCGAAACATTTGAATCTGAAACCTTCAACTTCAAAGTTCTGTGTTGAGTTGTCTTGTAGAAAGAACTTACATGTGCACAATGATTATATTGATAATTTGTTGTAGGCCAAGACTGCCATACTTGTAGGGTTACTGGATGTGGGTTTTCTAGCAGCAGCAGTGCTGATTGCCCAATTGATATTGAATGATGACTTGAGGATTGATGTAATAGGTTTCCTAGGAGCAGGCCTTAACATTATCATGTATGGCTCTCCTTTAACAGCCATGGTAAGTATACAACTCATTTTTTAATCTGTAATGAAAAAAATGTTTTAATTATAAAACTTCTCTTTTTAATGATCAGTTTATGCTCTAAGTTATCTTTTTAATTTTGATGAGATTATAACCTAAGTTATCAACTTAGCATTCCAATCTCTTTTTATTAATCCCTTTTAAAATCTAATCTTACTTCAATTAAAAGTTTTTATTTATTTATTTAAGATTCACAAGAAACAACTCTTTCACCCCATTTTATGCTATGAAACTCAAATATAAACAAAAATTAATATTGAATTACTTAAGTTGTTAGTAGATTAAAAAATCCTTTGATGCCATCTACTTCCATTCTCTTCTAATATCCAACAAACAAATATTTTTGGTCAACAATTGAACAAAACAATTTTTATTTTAATGTAGTAATCCAACAAATAAATTAATAACAAGAAAAATTCAAAGATTGATTCCACATCTCCAGGGTGCATAACTAATATTATTAATTTTGGGAAACCCTTAATTATGTCATGGAGGCCTAGCTTTATAAGCTAAGTAATCAGTAATATCAATGATTTTTGTATGAAACTAATCTTTAATTAATTTTTTGCTGTCAATAATCAATAATTAATGTACGTACTTTGAACTTAGAAGACATTTATGTATTGATTTTGTTTTAGTAATATATATAATGTATATGGGATGAACACAGAAAACGGTGGTGACAACTAAAAGCGTGGAGTACATGCCTTTCCTTCTTTCATTATTCGTTTGCTTGAATGGAGGGATTTGGACTTTCTATGCCGTCCTCGTCGCAGATTACTTCCTTGGAGTAAGTTCTCATCAAATATTATATATCTGCATTCTCTAAAATATTATTCTTAGGCGCCTAAACTAATTAATTAATATAATCTCTGTCCGTGGCTGGTAGCATCTAATTCATTCTTTATTGATAACATATTATATATGTTTACTACGAAGCTCTCTCCAGTTTATCCTGTACAAATTATAGAAAATGAATTGTGAATCGCTTGATTGTTGTATTTGCAATTTGTGTAGGGCAGGTGGATGTATGTGTTTATTAAATTATTAAGTTGGACTTAATTTGATAATATTTCTCTATTAAATAACAACGGTTTCTTTTCGTTTAAGAATGCAATTCCAGAGATTTTAGAGACTGAACACGTTAATTAACATAGGATACTATTCAGTCCTAAATCAGGGCACATGAAGTTCATGCAACTACCAGTCAACTTACCCTGCTTCATGTGATAAACTACCACACCCTATAGCGACTTTTAGCTAGCCATGCATTTTTCTACTTTCGGTGTATATACAAAATTTAAGGAAAGCAAGATTTGAATCTCAATTAAAGCTGAGAAAGGAAAACAACTGGTTGGGCATGAGGTATTGGTGAGGAATGAATGATAAGCTTCAAGGTGATTGCTAGCCAAGGAAGATCTTGAAGCTGCAATTGTAAGTTATTTTATGCTTTACCATTCCAAACAAATATAAAATATATTTAATATTTATTTTAATTAATATTTTATATATTTTTAAAATAATAATAAGATATAAAAATAAAAATAAAATATTAAAAAGCACTGTTAAACGAAATCTAAGTATATATATCATTTTTTTTTTAAATGTCTAGTGCAACATTTCCACGGTTGGATATAATATAATTAACGTGAAACAAAGTTGGCGTTTGAGAACATATAATGACCCTATGTTGATATTTGATGATGACTTTGTGATTAGATAATAGATGTAATTTTTTTTTTTTTTGAACATATTTACAAGGAGCGGGTTTCGAACCCAACCCGAAGAGAGGGAATGCACCGGGTGGCTATTGCCACTAGGCCGCATGGACCAGGTGCAGATAATAGATGTAATTTTTTTTTTTTTGAACATATTTGTAAGGAGCGGGTTTTGAACCCAACCCAGAGAGGGAGAATGCACCGGGTGGCTATTGCAACTAGGCCGCAAGGCCAGGTGCAGATAATAGATGTAATTGATAACAAAACCTAATTGCCTTCGTATAAATGATTAATGCGGATGTGTGGATATCCCACATCATCCAATTAAGGGGTTCAACACGGGGCAGGCTTTCGAGTTGGGGAAGAAGTTTTTGCCCATTCCTTTGATTGGGGAACTTATATATACACGATTTTTATTTAGAATTTGTGCAAAATAATAGTCATTTTTTTTCTATTATATATATATATTTATGTTAATTTTATAATTATCTCTCAACTGTAATTATTTATCATCTAATTAAAATATTTTTATATATTTATTTATTTTTTAAGGGTAAAATAGTTAAAAATAGAAATTGTCTCTAAATCTTTAATATGAAGATAAAATGAAAAAATATTTATTATTTTAAAGAGGAGGGAGTATATTTTAATATAACAATTAGGGATTAAACTCTAAACTTATAACTAAGATTACAAATAATTCAACCACTTGAGAACACAAATAACTTTACCACTAAATTATATAACTAATGGTGCTAATATATACTAGCATACATATGATATAAAATGTAAAAAAACAAAAAAAAAATGATATATTATTGGATTCAACACACTCGTCAATATATTTATTAAAAAAATATTATTTTTAAATTTAAATTAAATCGAAAAGACTTAAAACAACATATTTTAATGACTTTAGTGTTTTCATTTTTAATTTAAATTTGAAAATAATAATTTTTAATAAGTGTATTATAAAATATTTTAGACAAAAAAAATGTACCAATCATTATTAAAAAACATATATATATTTGCTTGTTCAAATCATGTGGTCATCACCTAAAAAAATTAACTCCTTTAAATATATCAAATCGTTATAAAGTTACATTTTAAAATTACTCAAAGAGAGGTTAATCACAATATAGGTAAAAGCTCACACGAAAACACCTCATCGTAAATATATATATAAAAAAAAAATTATAACTTTCTCCAATTTATCAATATACATAACGTTTATATAATGTTAATGGGAGCAGAGAGTTGCTTTCCTGACTAGTTTAAGGAACAAATATACTTATTTTGATTTTATCTAATATTTAATTATAAATATATTATGTTAGTTTTTATCAATTAAATTTTTAAAAAATTAGAAAAAAAATTTTAATTACATTATTTCAATAAAATAATACATGAATAGTCTAAAACAATCTCATTTCTACATTAAAAATATGTTATTTTAATCTTTTCAACAAGTATTTATTGAATTGATATGGTTTTACAGTATTTTTCTTCCTAATTAATTTTTTAAAGATTAAGCTAATAAATCAATTTTCTTTAATATATTTATTTTTGTTTACACTAAAATTTATTAATAAATTAGTTACTATCAACTAAAAATCTTAATTTTTTGCCAACAACTTAACTAAATTAGTAGTAATTTTTTTTATTGGAAGTAAGAGATCTTAAATTTAAGTTACATGGTATGAATTGAGTGGAGTGAAATAAAATATGAGAGAAAATTACTTTTTATTATGCAATCACAATAAAAATTATCCTAATTTTTTTTTATCGAAACATTGTTGAAGTGTGAACTTGTGGTAATTCCAGGTGCCAAATGGCATTGGATTTCTTCTTGGGGCAGCCCAACTTTTGCTCTATGCAATATACAGGAAACCTAGATCACCCAAAAGATCGCCAGATGATTTGGAAGATGGATGGCAGCATGAACACCTTATTTCATCTTCTCCATCTGTAAATGAAAATAATGAAGGTTCGTAGCTAATGTGAAAAAATATCTAGCAAAATTTAAGAAAGTTTGTGTTTCAAATATGAAATCCCGCTCTCCCTTTTGAATAAGATCAAGAAGGCAATCTCATGAGTTATTAGGTTATGTATTTTCAATATTCTAATTTGATTTGTAATTATACTCTCTTCTTATTTTTGGAGAAATTTATCAATTCATTATTTGTTTTTACTTTTGCAAAGCAATTTGGTCCAAACATATCCATTAAGATCATCAATTCATCCATCCAAAATAAGTCTTTTAAGTTGGAGGTGTTGTATTTAAATATCAACCAAATAAAAAAAAAAATTACTTCTAAGAGGAAAACTCTTCTTTCTTATAATAATACATGTATTGTTGCTTGGCTTCTTATGTACCAAAAAAAAAAAAAAACATGTATTGTTGCATTTAATTCATATCCATCCTAAATTTTAACAAAATACGAATAAGTATTTGTTTAATCCATATGCTTTATGATTAATAAAAAAAAGAGTAAATGATTTTTAAGATTAAACTTTAGAATAAAAATATTCAACTGTTCATTATGTAAGTTCCAATGTTCAACTATCCCTATTAATTCATTTAAAATTCGGTCTTAAAAATAAACTATTATTGACTCTCTCCCCC
>BPVZ01000094.1:21217-32378 GCA_020521535.1 Rubroshorea leprosula
AATTTTTTATTAATGACATAAAAAAAAAATAGTAAATCCAACGGCGTTTTCCCTCCTACCTTCACTTCCGCCGCCTCCATAAGAGAAGAAAACTCAGTTTAGATTTATGATTTTGCTTGCTTAACATCCGGCCAAAAAGTTCTTTTTGCGGCAGCAATAACCGCCTAAGTCACTTGACAAAAGAAATGTAAAATTTTGACACAAATTTTAATAAATAATATAATAAGTTATAAATGTTTTAAAATAATTATAAAGGCTTTAAAAGCAATATAGGCAATTATATTTGAAATATAATTCATCCTCTAAAATGTTTTAGCAGAATTTTGTGACAATATAAGCAGCAATATGGCCTTATATTTGCTTACTACATATTTGCCATCATAACCAATTTTTAAGCACGATTTATATGAGCCCATCAGCTTGGCTTTCGTGCAATTTTTTTCTGCAAACCAAACACGCCCCAAAAAAATGCCGAGTAGCCAACCATTTTCAACGATGAGTTAGGAATTTTTTTTTTAAAAGGTAATTTTTTACGCACAAACAAAGTGAACTGCGCTAATTGCTAGAGTTCGAATCTCAAGTTACCAATTCTTTAATTCATTCCCATTTTCTCAAACACGCGGCTAGCTTCTCTTGTTTTCTCTTGGGTTTTGCAAAGAGGGCTTATCTGAGGTTCCAATCCCCCCTATTCTGCATCTGCTAGTAATTTGTCATGAAAATGAGGGATTAAGGAGGTAAATCGCTTATTCCTTGTGGTTTTACTTCTGTTTTCCCATATTTTTTACGAAGTTTATTCATGTTTGGTGTTGCTGATTGCAAATTTATCTGTAATTAACGTCTATTGGGTTAGAATTTATTTGAATTTGTTAGTCGTTTCTAACAATTCTTTTTTTACTTGCAAAGATAGATGGCATGGGGAGTCTTGATGAAACCAATGATTGTACGGGATTGATGACAGGGAAAACATATGGAGTGATTCAAATGAACTAATTTTCATTGAGTTAATGATTGAGGAGGTGAAGAAAAGAAATCGAATAGCTGGTAACTTCTCCAGACTTGGATGGAGGAATATTGTACAAGGACTCAAAGAAAAAATTGGCAGAGATTACACTGATCCTCAATTGAAAAAGAAGTACCAAAGCTTGAGAAAAAGACACAGGAAGCTCACACTCACAGTCTTAATTCAAGAGATTGGGATTGATTACAATTCTTGTACAGGTGACGTTAATGCTAGTGAAGATGTCTGGGAAACTCTACGAAGGGTAAGAACTTAAACCGACTAAAGTTATAGTAATACTTTAAAAGAAAATACAATACAGTTTGAATTACATTAAATTACATAATTTATATTATTAGATGAAAATAAATCTTGATATTGGAATTCGTCTCTCTATCCAATAATCCCAATTTTGCTGGAAACTATTAATACTATTAGTTTGATGTATAATTGATGATTTTTTTTTTTTTTAAATTACTACAGGGGCACTCATTGGCGACTGAGTTTTGGAAGCAAAGAATATAAAGGAGAAAAGATGCAAATAAATGCAAATAACGATATCAATTTTATATTTTTTTTATTTAAAAATTATAAGAAATCTCATTTATTAAAAATAAATAATAAAAAATTAAAATTTTATATAAATAAAATGTATAAAATTTATATATAAATAAATTCTTCTTCATAATAAGTATATATGTTTCTATGATATATATTTTTTAAATGTATAACTAATAAATAGATGAGACGGAGTATTATACACTCGCAGACGGCCATCGATGGATTGATCGAACGACCGCGCCCAATAAGCATGTGGATGATCGAACGATCCTCTCAAATTTTACAAACAATTGAACGCAGTGATTAGAGAAGTGACCCTACACAGTCGTCCATCGAACGATCGAACGCGCGAACAGACGAGGATCGAACGATCGTTTGTAATAGCGACAGGCAAGCATTGCCGTATTTTTAGATAATACATTTTTTATATTATATAAATGTTAATTGAAAATGTCTTTTATCAAGTGAAAACTACCAACAAGAACTACATGAAAAAAGGAAAAATCTCAATCCAATCAATTTATCCTTGACGCTTTTGGTAGCCAAAAAATTACCTTTGTCCTTGCAAAATGGAGAAAAATGGAGACAGTCTCTGTGAGTTTTTAACTTCGATCCAGTCAATTTATATAAGTTTTTTTTTTTTCCCGTAATAATAGTTTTTCTAAGCTGTAGTTATGGCACATGGCGATTGTATTAGGTTGAAAATTACCAATCTTGAGCTTCCCTTCAAAAAATAAGAAAGAAAAATTAATCAATGTATCTTAGATTTTTTTATTAATAATAGTTCTTCTCCTTATCATTTGTATGTTCTGTCTTCTGTCTTTCATTATTTTCCATTGATTTGGTCCTTCTGATTTTCAGACAACATCATATAGAAAAGCCTTCGAAAATTTTTATTCTCTTACACGTTGATTTATTCCTAGATTCTTTCCAATTTTCTTTGATGGATTCGATGAATATCTCGTATATACTCCACAAGATTCTCTGTTTTATATATTTTCAGCACCAGGAACCCAAGAATTTGTAGAAAATGCGATTCAGGTTCCAACCAGTTATGATGAGAAATTAAACGAGCAACAATATGATCAGCTCCCTGTGGATGCACATGAAATTCTACAGCTTTTGATGAAGCAGTTAGGCCAACCTGGGACATCTAATTCCATAGATGAAGTCAATCTACTGCCTGTACCCGGAGCAGAATGGCCGGAGAATCAGATGGCAGCTGGATTTCTGTCGTTGACCCAGCAACAATTTGGTCAACCAGCAGAAATATCCACGGCAGATTCTCGTTCCACAGGAACTATTGGTGAGAGTGAAATTAGTGAAGCAGAACGGTGGAAACGGCGCGAGAGAAAAAGAGCGAGCGATCGAGCATATAGGAAAAGGGAAAAGGTAATTGAATAAATATCTTTATTATTAGATTTTTACTCCGTGAGTGTGGTCTTGAATTTTATTGTGTACCATATGAAATTGATGTTCAGGAAAAGAAACAGAAACTTCAGGATGATAATCAGGAAAAGGATCAGCGAGTGAAGACACTTGATGCGGAAATAGAACGATTGAAGCATGAATTGCTGAAGGAGCAACAGCTAATGAAGTCTGCGCAGCTGAAACTAACCAAACTTGAGGCTGAAAAAGAACTTTTGATGGCGGAAAATCAATCGTTGAATGAAAGATTGGAAGATAAGTCAAGGGAAATGGATCAGTTGCTGGGGAAAATTGAGTACACAGAGCAACAAATTGTAAGTTTGATTTTCTTGTGGTACCACCGTTGGAAAATTCGGGATTCGAATTTAACATTCTTCGTGCTAATCATATCTTGTTCAAACTTGGAAAAACAGATAATTAAGAATCCGGAGAAGAAACTAAAGAAACAGGTCAAGATGGCGGGAACTGCGGAAGAAACTAAACGACACGCGTTCAAGTCATGATAAATATGGTATATTTTGAAATTACTTTAATATTTTTCTTCTTTTTTCTATAACATTTTGTTAATTGAACAAGTTTTCCATTTTGCTTGCAGACAAGTGAATGTCTAGGTTGCCTGATTTGGTTGGATTATCATTGCCTTGAGGTGAGTGAACCTTTTGTTTTTTCATTATTGCTCAATTATGGTTTGTACTTTCATCACTCTATAGTCACTTTTTGTTTGGGTAAAAGTAAAATTCCTTTAATGCCCTGATACCACTGTCACATCCAAACCTGCAAGCTATTACCTTAAAACAATAGATAATAAAGTTTAGGTTAGAACTTTAGTACCATGATTTTAAGGATAATTGTCAAGTAGATTAATGAATTTCAAGTTAAAAGAGTATGTCATAGTTTGGAACAGTCCATTTATGCATAGATTTAAAGCTGCAGTTTGTTCTGTTCAAAATATGCCTAAGTATCCGACTATAGTTTTACATGGGGTCCCATCCACTAGTCACATTACACGAACTAGGCCTGTGAAATTTCCTTACAAAACCATGAGCCAGCATTAGTATAGTCTGTCTTGCCAAGTTATAGACTCTAACTTGTACTTGATGAATTGATGTAACTTGTAAGACTTAGTTCATCAGAAAGAGGGAGATAAAACTTCAATTAGGTGTAAGTTTGACATGTAGTCTTAATTAAATAAAAATTTGCATATAACTTAAAATCAGTTGAAAATATGTAAAGTAGTATTCTTTATATTTAAACCACACATGTTTATGATAATATTCTAAAATGAGATTTTACCACTTCTCATAAAATACTTCTGTGCCTTAGAAATATAGAATCAATCCCATCAAGGCTCTTTCCTAAGAATAGTTTGGTCAGGTTACTCAAGTACACAGTAAGTCATAGATAGATCACAATAGACAATAACAGATTTACATGTGTTTATGCAAATGATCAATACGACTTCTATTGTGCTATGGATTCAATCAATGCAAGTGTACATCTCACTAATGTTGGTCCAGCCATGACAACCCTAGTGTGTAATGGTAATACAATACCTAGCCATAAGCATAGGTTAACCTCCATAGAATGATAATACAATGACAATAATTTTGGTGATGGACATGACAGTTTCAATCATGGCTCATGTAAACTAGAAACATAAGCAAGGTAATTTGAACATGGTTCAGAATGTCCAATAGTAATTAGTAAATAACATGTCAATTTTACTTCGAACTGCCAATAACAGCATGTGTGATGATTAATACACTAGACAAGCATTGTCTGAATGTTCTTATTAGATGATTAATACAATAGACTTGCATGCTTCAATAGATCTTATCCCCTGCATTTTACCATGATTATTGTCGCATCATGATTGTACAGAACTTAAGCTTTTGAGATTCAAAACTTCAAGAAAATAACCTCATTCTTGTACTTTAGGTGATGATAAAAGGCAAATGGAAGAATGAAGTGTGGATAAATGCATGGAGAAGAATAAGGGGGAGATTTATATGATGCAGTTTCTGCTTGTATTTATATAATGAAGTTGTGATAGATTTTACTCATTTATAGCGGAAAATGAATTATTATGATTTTATGTAAGAGGATCCTAACTCTTTAATTATTTAAAGATTTTGATGAGTAATATTAAATTGTATAATGGGTGTCCTGATGTTTCATGTTTTTATGTTAGTTCTTATCTATTTTCAGTCTCTTCTGGCTTGTTGCAGGAATTCTTAAAATTCATATTCAAGTGTCTTAAGATTCGTAAGGGATCCTCTGGAAGGAATGTTTCAAGAAAATTTTAGATAGTGTTGGGTCTTGTATTAAGTCCGCCAATAAATTGAGTCAAAAAGTATATTTGCGAGGAATTTTCCTATTAAATTATAGGTCTCTATCTCTTTGTTTTACTTCTCTATGGACGCTTGGTTAGTGTCAGTTCTTGGTGATAAGAAGGTATCCAGCTCTGTGAAGAAATAGATTGGGCGATCAGATTATAACCTCAAAATTGGGGATAATTGAACTTTAGATTTGACATAGGGCGGAAGGAACATTGCATTCATCATAAGGTGTATCTCTTACAATACCACATACGATTGCAGGCATGCATCATTCAATATTTCCATTTAATCAGTTTTTTATGTCAATTTTCCTCTAGTACGTCGATAAAAAAATAAAATAAAATTGAGAGTTCAAATAAGATTAGAATGCAACTTAATCTGGGCATTTGGCTACAGAGTCCATGAATTAAAAAAAAATAAAAAATAAAAACCCAAGAAGTTGTTTGTTATTTTAACGAAATCACAAGGGTATGCAATCGAAACTTACTAGTACGGTTCTATTTAGTAGTGTTGTAATTTTAAGTTTTGGGTTTTGATTTTCAAATTTTAAATAATTAAAATTAAAATGACCAATTTATTAAGTATAATATTTTAAAATCTAATATTTTAACGATTTGTTTGAGTCGATGAAAATGAAAAGCTAAGGTGGGAGGGAAATTTTTTAATTTTAAAAATAATAATTTTTAATAAATATATTATAAAGTATGTTGATCAAAATGCATACCATTATTATCTTTTCAAATATCATAATTAATTATTTACAAATACATATATATATATATATATCAAAGTTGGTGTGGTTCTAACAATATAATGCTCAAAATATGCACATCCACCATAAAAGTAAAGAGGGAATTTTTGAGAAATTTTAATTCAAAATTATCGAATTAAATTCACTTGATGGTGAAGTTATGGTGTATAAAAATTTTCAAATTTAGCAAAATTAAATTTATAAGGTAATAAAAATTAAAAGAGAAATTATGTAAAAGTTTATGTGGGTCTCCTAAAATTTCAGTTAGGATTTTCGTTGAAAACTGATCGGAAATAATTAATGGTAGAATTAGTCTTGATAATTTTGAAAAGGTTTGAATTATTTTTTGTTTAAATGAAATGTTAGGATAATATTCGATATTTATACCTGACATTTATGATAAAAGTTGATAGTTAAATCTGCCATTTTCACCACCACTTTTTTTTTTTTTTTTCTAGAGGGACCACCACTTTTTCTTTTTTTTGTAGAGGGACCACTAACCAACTATAATATACCTATCCGACTCCCACACGCTGTCGACCGATGATCGATCGATTACCTGCCTGTCACTACAAAAAGTCTCCTATAGCATTAGTCCTCCAAAAACTAAGGCCCCCAACGGGTAGCAATTATTGGCATTATTCCCACTCTTTTCTCACAGTTGCGAATGGAGAGAAGTGGAGATGAAGAGTGGCCGCCGC
This sequence comes from Rubroshorea leprosula, assembly GCA_020521535.1. Lineage (NCBI taxonomy): Eukaryota > Viridiplantae > Streptophyta > Magnoliopsida > Malvales > Dipterocarpaceae > Rubroshorea > Rubroshorea leprosula. The sequence goes on from BPVZ01000094.1 coordinate 27,995, forward strand.
GGGAATACTGTAAGTGTCTAATTTTAATTTCATCCACGGCTCTCATTTCTAGTTTTCCTTTAACAGATTTTATGAATTTCTCATATATGCCTTACAAGATTAATTCATTTCTTTATTTTCAGCACCAAATACCCGTGAAATTATACAAATATTGCTTCAGAGTCCCACAAGTAGTGAGCAAGGTCTACTGGAGAATATGCAGCCTGCAGATGAGCAGCAATTTGAGGATCCAAACGGATTCCTACATAACTGGATAAATAAATGTGGAATGCAGCCGTTGACGCGGCAACATTTAGGTCAACCGGACACAAGTACTTCCATAGATCAAGGCTGCGAGCAAAATTTCAATAGATCGGTGATTCAGACCACCGAAGGAAAGCTGCCGCTGACGCAGCAACAATTAGGCACAACCAGAAAGAAAAGGCAGCGATCCACTGCAGATTCTCAGTCACCGGGGATTTGTGAAACTATTGCAGGAGATAAAGTAGCCAGGAAAAGACAAAACGATAAAAGATATAGGGACCGAATTAAGGTAAACATCTTAATTTATCAATCTTTATGATCATTTCATTTGCCCCCTTTGAGTGTGGTCTGCATGTCCAGCAACAAAAACAGCAAATGAAGTCCGATCTGGAAGAACTTGGCGCTGAGCATGGGCAATTAAAGCATGAATATCAGGAAATGAAGTCCAAAGTGGAAAAACTTGAGGCTGAAAATGGACGATTAAAGAACAAACTGGAGCGGATAACAAATAAATATAAAAAACTGGAGCGGATAACAAATAAATATAAAAAACTGAAGCGGAAGAACACAGAAACTGTAAGTGTTCTGCCCCTTGTTGGAAAATTATGGCTTCAAATTTACCTTTAATTTGACCTAGGAGAGAAGCATAATCATAGACATTTTTCATTATATGGGTGGGATGCAGAGTAGATTTGTCTGCCTGTTGAAATGGCAGTCGTACTTCGTAGCTAGGTGTGTCAATAGTTCTCGAAATTCCCCAAAGGTAGCACAGTCAATCACAACCAATTATATACACTACTAAGTCCATGACCCTGGGTTGAATTCCCCTTGCTCAAACATCTGTAACTTGTTTGATAAAAATATGTGAGTTACAAATTCCAAACGCCTCTAGTAATCCGGAAACTTGTTTTCATTTTCCTGGGAAAATGTTAATTGATGTGTTCTTCTTACGATCGGGCAGGTGCAGGGCAGATACGGCTACTCTTCCGTGGGATTAGGAAGCAACATCTTCAGATTCACCCAAGGTTTTGGGGATCGTCAACCTGGAAACCTCCACTTGACAGGAATCCATCGAGCTTTTATTCCCAATCAGAACACACTTAGGGAATCGATGTGCCAAACAAAGGACCAGAGAAAGGTAAAGGAAAAACGATGTATACCATGTTTCACCTGACACAAACTCCTTGTTTTCTTCTTCGCTCTTTTCAGTGTTTTTTTGTTCTGATTTTTGTAGTATGATGATATTGATCCATTGGAATGGCCATCGAATTTTGTTGATCATTCCTTGCCTGAAGGAAGCTTGACAATTAACAATAAAGATGATTCATCGCACTACAAGTTCCAGATTTACAGTCCGATGTCAGTCCTGGAAAGCAGCAGTGATAGCTTAGAGGATGAGACAGAAGCCAAAAGCCCCCTGCGAAGCCCCTAAGCAGGCGAGGATAGGAGGAGTTACATGACCAGCATTTAAGCTTAGTAGAGACGAGGAAATGTTCTTATCTACTAAAATGCAGGGGAGTAGTGAAGAATGATTAAGCAGGATTCTTCAAGAAATTATAGTTCCTTCATCTTTTGGGAAAATTATTATTAAGTGGTTTGGCTAGAATTTCATTCTTGACCAAGTGGAAATCTAATTGTGTGTCTTACATAAATGAAAAAATACTTCTTCTTTTTTTAATTTTTAGTAGATTTAATTTTTTATTTAATAAAATAAAAATATAAAAATTTATTAATTTATATTTATTTTTAATTAAGTATCACTTAAATAAAATTTTATATTTAATATATATTATAATTATTTTTTTAAAACGAGAATACAATATAAATAAACACATTAATTATATGTCTATTTTCGGCCTTATCAACATATAAGGTAATAATTGGTATAATTTTTAATTTAATATATTATATAATATATATTAAAAAATTATTTTTTTTTATATAAAATTAAAGTGAAATAAATTTAAAAATTTAATCATGTATATAAAATTCAAGAATCAATTAAATTAGTTGTACTTATATTATCTTTTAATAAATTAATTAAAATAAATGTTAAAAAATATGTTTAACTGAGTAATCTATCAATTATTTTCCAATTATATAATTTAATGGAAATTAAGAACAAATTTTGTGCCTATTCTCATCATTTTTATGATCTTAATTACTTCATTTCCCTTTGCACCTTTAGATTACATTGAAAAATTAACTTCAATTTTTTATTTTTTAATGTTTTGCTTATTTACAGCTTCATCCCAAGAGGCTTTGCTCGATAGCTATGAACAGCTAGATCATGACCCTGATGATACAACTGACTATTTCTTTCCGAGAAATTATACAAACGAAGGGAATCAGGATGAAGCCGGCCAGTAGGATCTGGAGTAATTGCAAAGACCAAGGAAGTCAAAATGGTCCCCGGGAAGATGGTCTCCCATTTATATTGGAATGGTTAAATGCCCTTTTCGTCCTCTACTATTGAAAAAAGTCCTTTTTTTTTTGTTCCTATACTAAAAAAATCCCCTTTTTAATCTTTAAATTTTAAAATCCGACTCTTTTTTTATCCTTCCATTAAATTTTTGCATATCTGACATGTTAATTAACAAAAACTGCTGATTATTTTTTATATAAATAATGTAATAAATTATGTGAAAATTATATAAATAATGTAATAAATTATGTGGAAATAACGTGTACAAAATAATAGATTACCTGGAAATTACCTAGAAATTACGTGTACAAAATTATAATCAATATAAGTATTTCATCTAAATATTTTATCTGCATATATAAATTAAAAATTTTATTTATTAATTAATGAATTAAATGAGTTTAATTAGCTTTAATTTCTTCTTCTTCTTTCTCCTCATCCTCGGCATCATGTAATCACCATCATGTTCCCCTCCCCTTCATCATCCTGGGTTCCACAAGGAACCCAGTTGCTGGGTTTCGCGCAAGGAACCTAGCTTTTGGGTTCCGCACGAAACCTAGATCTAGGTTCCTTGTGGAACCCAAATCCTCACAACAGAACCCAGATCTGGGTTCTACGATGAACCCAATTTCTTTGTTCCTCGAGGAACCTGGTATTTGGGTTTCGACCCTCTTTTTATTTTTTTTGTCATTTTGAATGTATTCATATTCCAAAGCCGAATGAAACCAAAGTTTCATATTTGTTTTTGAATTAGAGAAATTAAGTTCTAGGTTGATTAGGAAACCCAAATTGTGTTTGATATGTGGCTTTGAAATTGCAAGGGATAGATTCATATTCTTGTGTTCATATTGTTATGTTCATATTGTTATGAACTTCGTAACTTGATTCATTCATTACTTAAGTTTAACAAGAAAAAAGAGTTGAAAATCTATAAAGAGAAGGATTGTTTTGCAGAGAAGAACTTAAGATTGACAATATTAATAAATCATTTTAATTAGTAATTAATTTTTATTTTTATCAGTGAAAATAGTTTTACGAAAATAATTTTATAAATTCGCAATTATATCATGATTAATTTCACATGCATAGAGTTGATTATGAATGAGAAACAAGATTTTTGAAAGAAAGAAAATGATATCTAAGGGAGGAATATGAAAGAAACTGGAAAAACAAAGAAAGGAGTATTGCAAAATGTGGGTACCATTAATTGAGTTTTTTTTTTTTTTCACGCGAAAAGAGTGACATGGAGGGGTATATTAAGTCCATATAAGCATTTTTACACTGTAGAGTATCCATATCAGTGGTTTCCGTTAATTAACGTGTCAGATAAGCAAAAATTTAACGGAGGGACCAAAAGTGGGTCGGATTTTAAAATTTAAGAATCAAAGAGATTTTTTCAGTACAGGACCAAAAAAAGGCTTTTTCAATAGTAGAAAGAACAAAAAAGGTTTTTAACCTATTGGAATTTCCAGAGCTGACACCAACGCCGATACATGGAGGCACTCAGGATGCACCGTGTAAGGACAGGGCCGAGGTGCCAAACCTCGGACTGCTACAGTAATTTCTTTATGACCGAAGTGAAAAATGAATCTGAAGCTTCCCGCTCAAATAGCTGCATGATAATGACAGTAAGCATGTCCACACCTGATTCCTTATGATGAGCGATACAGCAGGAACGGTGGACACCCGTGCATCTGAATACCTCTCAAATTCCCG
>BPVZ01000094.1:75707-87560 GCA_020521535.1 Rubroshorea leprosula
GTGGAGTATAGACTACTCCTGTTGTATAATTAAAAAGCAAAAAGATTAAAATTGAGAAAAAATCACAAACGTATGGTCATATTGGTGAAGCTAGTGTTTTGAATAAAAGTGTGATTTTATAGCATGCTCTTCTTGTCCTGAAGAGAGCCGTTCGATCTCGATCGATTTTCGCTATGCATCGACTTCTCTTCACGCGCAGAGCATCGTTCGACTATTTCTTTTTATTTTTAATAAGGGTTAAATCTCAAATATGCCCTTAATTCATGCAAATTGGGCATTTTCTCTTCTTATTGAATCAGGGAGATTGGGCAGGGTAATTATTGCCCAAAAAAAAAAAAAACATGAAACTTCATTCTTTTTGTGCCAACAAAACTTTAAACTTTTATAAAACTAAGATGAAATGCAGATTAGTAGGGGGCAAAGAACAATAAAATGGGCATGTTGATCATAAAAAATGTAAAATAAAATAGGCATTTTCTCCTAAAAAAAATAGTGCAATTTTTGCATATAACCTAACTAGCGATAGTAATTTGACTCTACCTGATGGGTACCAGCAATTTTTACCCTCCATGGACCAAAGTATGAATAAGAGAATTCTACCCATTAGCCAGGTATAGATAAAAAATTTTACCCAATTAATTTAGTTTATTTTTACTTAGGTTAATGCTTAAGGGTATATTTGGTTTTAGGTGAGAGGAGGGGAATGCATTTTGTAATCAATTAGATTACGAATATTTTAAAAATTATAATTGAATTAATTAAAAAACTCATTCCTCCATTCATTTTTTTCTCTATTTTCCTCAAATTAAACATATTTTAATTGAAGTCTTATATAGTATTAGTTTAAATTATTTTCTTGCCACCCTATTAGTTTAAATGAGAAGGCTATTATTGGTGTATAACTATAAAATAGAAAAATTAAGTTGAGAAAAATAACCTAAATGTATGGTCATATTGGCGGGGGTATTACTAATTTTTATTTTATGTCATTGTAAATTGTATACTAATACAAAACAATCATCTTTCATCCTTTAACCCATACTAAAAAAAAAAAGCTGAATGCACAATCACTTTTTTCTAAAAAACAAAGGAAACTAACTACTAAACAAATAGTTATGAGATCCTTAACCAAGAACTAACACTAATTAACTAGGTATCCATAGAAGTAAAACAGAGAGATACAGACCTAAAATACGATAGGGAAATTCCTTGTAAATAATACTTTAAACTCAATTGGTTGGCTGACTTAATACAAGACAAGACACTATTTAAACTGAAACATACCTTTAAAGAGAAAGAATGATTTGCTTGAACAAAGAATGTCAAGATCATTAGTGTGAGACAACAATGTTGAAGTATGTTTCCAGTGTGAAGAATTAAGATCTCATATCGAAAAAAATATAGAAGAAAATAGTGGTTTAAATATGTAAAAACCTATGGAACTACTAGTTAGTCTTTTGGTTCTAATGTTGTATTGAAACATGTAATGGACCACTCAATGTCATCCTGTTAAGTCATATGTCTCCCAAGAGCTAGTGGTAATTTTAGTTTGGGGCCGAACTTAGCAAAGTGAGAGACTGAGAGTATTATGTGGTAATTTTAGTCTTGGCCGAACTTAGCAAAGTAAGAGTATATGATAATGTTGTGTCTATGATGAGTATACTCATGAATCATGTCATGTATGTATATCAAAAAAAAAAGAAAAAAGAATGAACTCTCACGAAAATATAAAAGGAAATAATGGTTAAATGTGTGAAGATCTATGAAACTTCTAGACTAGTCTTTTGTTTCAATGTAGTATCATAACATGTAATGAACCACTCAATGTCATCTTGTTGGGCTATATGTCTCCCCCAACAAACAAGGATGAGGCAAATTCTGGTGGAAATCGTGATTTTAATGCGATGAAAAATCGTTCGAGGTCTCTAGATGCATGCCTTAGTTCCTGACGGCATTGCTTATGGTAAAGCAGTGAAGGCCGTACATGACTAGACACTATATAGCGATATCATCTAGGCTATGCCTGACAAGAGGAAGATAGATTGGGTGCTTGCTCTTTAATTTCGACCTTTTTTTTTTTCTTTTATTTCATAACTTCATTTTTCTCGGTCTACTTTTCAAATCGCTAATTGTATCCTGTGAAGGTGCATACTCGTTCCAGTTCCATTCCAACCTTGAGCACAAAAACCTACTATAAAGCCCACAACCCCTTCTATCCAATTCAGCCCAATTAAAATTGGGCTTCCAGGGGCAAATTAGAAAGTCCGAAGTCCTAACCTCACTGACAGACAATGAGTAATGGGTTGATATATGTTTTTTTTTTTTTTGGTATCATACTTTAAATTGGATAATTGGATAGGCAGACACCGAGCCCAACTTATTCCAACCCAACTAATGAATGGGGAAATTTTATTTATGAATTATTGAAATTAATTTGCAAAATTTAATAAAAGAGACTGGTCCAGAGGTAGTCGTGTAGTAGAGGGACCAAAGTTGTTATCAACGCCGACCGCCAAACTCAATTTGCCGTGTTCTCTGTTCCCTTCTACCCATGTGCCTTTATTTTTGTGTCTATTATTATTGTGTTGCATTTCTTTTCGTTTCTTCTCTTTTTTATTTTGGTCAATAATGCAGAGATTCATGCCGACCTTTGATTAAGGCTCTATCTATTTTGAGACAAGACTTTAAAATTGAAATCTACACACTCAAACTCTAGAACATGTATGTCATCAAAGGAATATTAATGACTATCCTCTATTTGTAGCTTAGCGTTAGACAATTAAAAAGATTGCATATTCAAACTTTGAATATATGTTTATATCATTCAACATTTCAATTTTTTTTTTTAACAAGAAAAATTTTTAAGGAAATGGGAGAAATATTATAATTATTCTTAAAGGGATTTGATTCTTGACATGAGTCAAGATTTTTGCTACACATTACCAGTCCACTTGGGACTACTAGTACCATTCAACATTTTGACTTAATTAAATTAAACCCAAATTAATTAATTATTCTAAAAAATTATATATTTCATTAATTAATTAATTACAGTACAGAGTGTTAAAGGTAATCTTTGAAAAAAAAAGGGAAAAAAAATACTCCAAAGAAACCATGTGTGCAATTCCTTATGTTCATAATATGTCACTATATATATATATATATTTTTTATTAACTTCCCGATATCCAATAATTACATTGGGTTTCGATTAATCTAAAATTGAGTTGTATCGGATCTCATTAAAAAAAAACTCTCTCAGTATATGTTTTTTCATTCACAATACTTAAATTCAAGATTTTGTTTAAAAGAAATCAAATTCTTTCCATTCAGACTAACAGTTCGTTGATAATATATCACTATATATATAGTTATGCTGCCAAAATGAATATTCGATTCTGCAAACTCCTTTGCCTCATGTTGAGTAAACTTAGGAGACAATAATCTTTTTTGTTGAAATTTAATTTTTGATAATTAATGTAAGCACGAGTCTGATTTTAATTTCTTTGTATGGCAACATATAGATCATGGGTTTTTGTCTCTAAAGTGTTTACTCATCCTGTATTTTACAGAAACATCACAATTAACAAACTAATCGATGTTTAACGAATCTAATGATCTCGACAAATCACATGATTGGAAGTGAATAAATAAAGTCAAGCAAGTCTTTTTAACAAAGAAAATGAGACCAACGAGACAGAATCCAGCAGGTAGATGTGTAACCACTAATAATTATTTTTGTACCATAAACTAAATCAAGCAGACATAGAAGCAAATTGAACAGCTGAATTAGGGGACATGAGGCATATGCATGAAATCTTACAGTCCCAAGAGAAACAGAGGCTGCTTGGAATCCCCACCACTTGGTTTTTCTAGTTCTGGGTTGTTCTTAATACAGTCAGTATGTTGTTAATTATAAATCGAAATCCGTATTTATTATAATCAAAGAAACAATGTTCACCTTAATTATTTAGTATTATGCGTTAAGATTGATGTCATGAATTTCAACCAATTTTGATTAATTTATGTTTGTCTCTGTGTAATGTGACATATCTTGTCTGATTGTCGGCCTATCAAAGCACCGGGAATATTGGTGGGGTGTTTACTTTGGTCCCCTTCTTTTCTTTATGTTTATACCTATTACGTAATACTTTCTTGAAAATTTCATTATCAATTTCCCCATTTCAGACTGTTCCTCTAATCTTGCTTTCTGTTTGATCCTTCTCCTAAAGTGTCTCTAGAAGCTCGTAATTACTAACTATGAGTAATTGAGATTATTGTTTTAGTATCCAGTAGATTTTTTTTTTTGTCAAATTAAGGGCTTTTTTAATGAATTTGTCTACCTGTGCTATAAATGTGTATTTATTGTATATTTTTATCATTAATTATATATTAATTTACATAAAAAATAAAAAATTAACATTAATTTTAACATTTATGATACATTGATATTTTTTATTGGATAATTAATAAAGTTAATATCAATTTTTAATTTTACTATGTATATTATTAATAAAAAAAATAAATACACGTTTGTTTTATATCTTTAAAATACAAGATAGGAATTTTTTTTTTATATATTCAATAATATATTATATAATAAAAAATAACTCTTTTCTTTTTAACCACTAAACATCAATTTTAAAATTTAAATATAAAATTTTTAATATGAAGACTCAAATTTTTAATTACTATATATTTTTAAATGAACAAATTAATCGAAAGGCATACTATATACACTAGAAGATTGGTTTGACAGCAAACTTAGTTTGATCAAAAGGTAGACTACTCACATCTAGCGTTAGGGATTCAATTTTGTACAACTGAATGATTAGGGGGAATCATAGGATCAGATGACTACTGGTAGACTAAATAAACTTAATTATGAACAAATCGAAAGGCGTACTATATACACTAGAAGATTGGTTTGACAGCAAACTTAGTTTGATCGAAAGGTAGACTACTCACATCTAGAGTTAGGGATTCAATTTTGTACAACTGAATGATTAGGGGGAATCATAGGAGATGACTACTGGTAGACTAAAAAAACTTAATTATTCACTTATGCATCACGTATGATGTCATAAGGGTTGTAATTTTGGATTTACAATAGAATAATGGGGAACTTTGGAGGGATCTTCATATTGTCAAGTGGGCCAGCAAATTTCATGCAAAATCTTAGTGTAATCTCAGTGATAACTTTGAGTTTAAGTTTAATCTTTCAATGTCTCTAATTAATAATTATTCCTTTTCAGATGATGAGCAACAGAAAGAAACATGACAAAAATCGGCCCCAGGTATCAAAAGAAGTGTAAAAAAGATGACAATGAGTAAGATAAAAAGAGCTTTGGTCCACAAGATCGCTCCTAAGTGGGAATTGTCAATATGATAAGTAGTCTATTATGATTTGCTAAATCTAGGGTTTAAAAGTTTTGAGCTTTGTAATCAAATCAATTTTATAGATTGTGTTTGATTCCCCAAAATCCAGGATTTCGGGTTAGAATTTTGAGGTTCCTATTCTTCTTTGCCTTTTACTTTCCTCTAAAATCATATCTTCCGCTCCCATACAATTATTGGGTTTTCTGTTCTGCTATGACCATCTGTATTGCATGATTGGTGTTTTAACATATGATCGTGTAGAAATTCCATTAGCAACTCCATTATTCACTGTAAATCTGGACCCATATTGATATTCCAATTCCCATGACCCACATGATATATATATAGGTCAAAATGAATAGATAATGGCAAAATCAATAATGGCCTTTTCCTTCGTATTAATAACAAGATTTCTGCTGTTTTTTTCTCATAAAATACTGTCCTTTTTTACACGCTTAATTCAATAATTTGAGTCCTTGACTATTACTCAATAATAAATCTTTTTGCATTTTTTCATCCGGTGAACTTTAATGATAAATTATAAAAAGGTTACTAATCTTTAACGATAGATTGTAAAAGAGTTGCTGATTAATTTAATTAAACAACATCTTCAAATTCTTAATCATCCAAGAATCCCATCAAATTTGGGTTGGTAAATGATAACTTGTTTCAATGTGGGGATTTAGGCTTTTGGCTTTGGGGGGAATGGTCATGCCCCAAGGCCCCCAACAGTACTACTTGTTAGTTGTTACACTTTCTGTTGGCCTTTAGCAAGGCACCCAAATTCCTACCCAAGACTCTGATGGTCCCAATTTGTGCATCAGTTTCAAATTCCATTTAAAACTGTGAAATAAAATCAGAAATGCATGTAGCCTTTTAGGGACTTGTTCTTTTCACTGGGACCTATATCAGGCCCATCATCTACTAGACCCCACCCAGCCTAATTAACTTCTTCCCCCACCTTACCTTACCTTTGCTTCCAATCTTGCTGACATGTCATGCATTTGGATTTTATGTCAATAAATAACCAAAGAAATCCCCATTTTTCTTTCATTTTGTGAAAGTATAAAAAAGAAAAGAAAAACCCAAAATTTGAATGAATAAAATTTATTATACAGCACTCAAGGGGCACAGTATACCCTGCATCCAAACACATCCAAAGGTATTGGTAAATGCAATGCAAAGCAATTGTCACCTTAAGCTGAACAGCAATTACTCCCTTGTTCCTGCATGGTCTGGCATTTCCATACATCCTGCTCAGTTACTTGATTTCCTGTGCCATACACAAACAATTAAAAACAAATGATGTATCCTAGGCGTATTCAAAATATATGAGATTGGGTACTATTAAGTACTGGAAGGATTCGAATCCGCATATCATTTTTTACTATTGGAATCAACCCAAATGTATGTATCACGTCGATCGTGCTAAGAGTCCAAAACAGTTTTTTTACTGTGAATATGCAATTATTTTAGGGTGCGTGTGCGCATGTATCTCTTGAAGATCATTCTTGTCCTACTTGAGACAAGGTTCAAGGGCATATCTTTAGGGCCGACAGAGGTTTCGGAATCAAGTGGATAATATGCAATGCTTGGCTTGTGAAAATAGAACTGCTACGTTTACTCCATTTCTTCCATCAATTCTTCTAACTTCAATTGCATCATTGTTTTTGCTAAAAGACATTAATACGTGGGAGTCAAACAATGCACATGTTAGAACTTGGTGAAAAACATCTTGTCGATGTTGGGGTTGTGTTATTACCTTTTAAAGTGAAGCATGGACGAAGACAAAGGGGGAGCGTTTGATGACATATGGCTAGGCCCTGTAATTAATTTCTTAATCATTCATTCACAAACTCAAGAGCGTGATTAATGTTGAAAAGATGTTGAATGGGAATATTGATTGTTCATAAAAGGGAAGAAATAGTTCAATGGATTTAGAAGTAGTTACAACTTAATTTAGAATATTGGAGATGCTAAACAAATAATTAAGCTGCATCATTAGTGAACAGCATACCAACATCAATCATTAATTCATTTCCTAAGTCAATTTTAATCGGCTTTGTCCCTTAAAGTTTAGAAAAAAAAATTAAGTCAGTTTTGTATGTAAGACAACTAATAAACTAAAGGGAGCAGTAAGCTTAAAATAATTAAATTAAACAAGCTTAATTTAAAAGAGAAGATTATGTCAATAATAATTTTTTGTTCATAGAAATAAAAAATTTAAATTTAAGACATAATAGAAATAAATTAAGAAATGACATATACTTATTTCTTATTGTTTCATTTAAGATAACAAAAATTAATTGTAAAAAATTAAGTTTTTAATAAATGAATATATAACAAAAACTGTTATTTAAATAATTTTACTGGTAGTGGTAGGATATAATAATTTCTAATAAAATTTAGAAATTTATGAGGGTAGATCCGGAATTACGGAAGGGCATTCCACGGAATCTGCCAAAGCAAAGAAGCCCACACACGAGGTGACGCGGGGTGTAAAATTTCAAATTTTCAATGCAAGTGAAAAAGGAAAGAAGCAACCCACCCCACGTGACGAACGGTCGCACGTGCCGCTACCCCCAAAAATTACGTCATCAAGCCTGCCAGGTCTACCCCTGTAGTGTAAAATCTCCTTTTTCCCCTCACGTGTAAACCCCACCAGTTAATCGCGGTTACAATTTGATCCCCGAATTGACCCCGCTGTCACTAGGCATAAATACCCCAACCACCTTCCTCCACTTTTCTCCCTAACTAAACCAGAGAAGAAGAAAACACCTTTATTTCTGCTTTCTTTCACTCCGAATACGGAGTGAGAAACCCTAATTTTTGCTCAGAAACCTTAATTTTCTAAGTTGCAGACCTCCCAAAGCCTGCTCTGTTCTAAATGTGCATTCAAAGCTTCACCTCTACCGACCTTTTAATGCTTCTCTTTTTCGTCGGTATCTGATTCCAATTCGTACCTCCAAGCCTTTCGTTTTTCTCTCTCCGGCTAATCCGATTTGACCTTTTTTACCTGGTAATTGGTTGTTCTCTCGTATAAGAGAGAGAGGTGTGGGAAATTTGGTTTGAGAAGCATAAGATGTTTGAGTTTGATCGGAGATCAGAGAGTGAGCTGAGTTCGGAAACCAGGAATTCGAGTCAGAGTTCGATGAGTAGCGAGAGTTGCGGTAGCTTCAGTCGGCTCTCTTTCGAGCTTCCGATCTGGCGATCTTCGCCGGAGAATCTCACTCTCAAGCCGCACCGCTCCTCCGACTTCGCTTACTCCGCAATCCGCTCAGCGACCTTCGGCCGCAAGGCCGGACTAACTTGCCGAGATTTCAGGCTGCACCGCCGCATCGGCGCCGGAGATATCGGAACCGTCTACCTCTGTTCACTTGCGAATGGTGATGAGAACTGCTATTACGCTATGAAGGTGGTGGACAAGGAGGCTTTAGAATTGAAAAAGAAAGTGCAGCGAGCGGAAATAGAGAGAAAGATCTTGAAAATGCTAGATCATCCATTTCTGCCCACTCTGTATGCAGAGTTTGAGGCTTCTCAGTTCTCCTGTATCGTGATGGAGTACTGTTCCGGCGGCGATTTGCATTCTCTCAGACATAAACAGCCCCACAAACGCTTCTCTTTGAGCTCTGCAAGGTACATTTTCATGGCGGATATTGAAATATTCATGCTCAAAGTTTTTTTTTTTTTAATATTCTAAAATTAACGCTACAGGGATATCATATTAGATTGTTGAAAAGCTGCAGCGTTTTACTGTTTTGCAAGCGCTTTGTTGTTCTTATCTTCGTTCTCTTCCTGTATTGTTTTCTTCTTCTTCTTCTTCTTCTTAATTGATTGGATTTTTAGAAATCGCTTTCTCCTACAACTGAGATTTTATCTTTGTTTTTCTGACTCAAGTTTCCTGTTATTAGAATAATGAAATCACCTTATTGATTATTGTTGCTTTCTTAAATCCCTTCGCATGCAAGAAACCAGGAGATTTGATTCCTTCATTAAATTCAAATTCAGTTTGTTTCCTGAGATTTTCTTTTTTTTTGCCTCATTTAGGTACTAAATTTTTTCTTGCTGCGTACAGGTTTTATGCTGCTGAAGTTCTCGTAGCGCTGGAGTACCTCCACATGCTGGGAATCATTTACAGAGATTTAAAACCGGAGAACGTTTTAGTAAGATCAGACGGTCATATCATGCTCTCCGACTTCGACCTGTCTCTCTGTTCAGATGCCATCGCCGCCGTTGAATCCCCGTCATCCTCCCCTGGCGCTGCGTCTCCAGCGAACCATAGGTGCATCCGCCCCCATTCTACCCGGCTCTCATGTCTCTTCCACCGGCTCTTCCGGTCAAAGAAGATTCAAACACTGTCCTCCTCCAGCCGGTTGTTCTTTGTGGCCGAGCCGGTCACCGCCAAATCAAGCTCATTCGTTGGAACCCACGAGTACGTCTCCCCTGAGGTGGCATCCGGTGGGTCCCATGGCAACGCCGTTGACTGGTGGTCCTTCGGGATCTTCATCTACGAACTGATCTACGGTCGCACTCCGTTCGCGGCTCCATCCAATGAAACTACACTGTGCAACATCGTAAAAAAGCCCCTGACCTTCCCCACGCACTCACCTTCTTCCATGCTTGAAATCCACGCGCGGGACTTGATCTCGGGTCTCCTAAACAAGGACCCTAATAGCCGCCTCGGGTGCAAGCGTGGAGCCGCCGACGTCAAAACCCATCCATTTTTCAAAGGCCTGAATTTCGCCCTGATACGGTCGCTGACACCGCCGGAAATTCCAAATTTACGGAGGTTAAAGACGACGCCGGTGTGTCCTCAGAAGGAATCAACGGCTTTTGATTACTTTTGACAGCCCGTGTAACAAAGTGTTGGTGCCACGTGTTGATGAGGGGATGCCAGTTTTTATGATTGGCGGTGACAGATGTGAATATTCGAGCTGTCCCCCCTTTTTTTTAATATAATTTTGGATTAATTTAACTTATGAGTAGGTTGACTTTAGATAAATTAAGGATTTATACGTAAATATTTCTCATGGGATGCTCACAAAAATATTTTTGTGGTGAAAATATGAGAAAATGATTAACAGTTAGTCTCTGCATTGAAGGTGTTACGGTGCTCAGATGATCATTTTTGAGAAGCAAATATAGGTTCTGTGTACTATATATTATACATGGGCATTTAGAAGAGAATCTAGATGGAACAATTTGCGGTTTGAAGGAGATAACAACCAAAGATCTAAATATATATATATTTTTTAGTTATAGTTAAAAACTGAAAAAACGAACCCTTTTTCCTTGTAAGTCCATCTGTTTAGGAATAAAATGCTATTTTCCTTTGGATATATGTTGCATGCGTACATGTTTAATGCAAATGTGTATGAAGAGTTGAAAGGATAGAACCTTCTAAACATTAGGAAAATGGATATATAATATATATATATATAATCGGTCTTGACCTTTATATAAAAGAGGATGAAAACGACTGCTGAAATTTTTTTTATAAAGGGTTTTGGTAATATATTGGTTTTCAAATTAGGAGGGGTTTCCAAGACTTCAAACCAAGACTTTGACAGAGTATTTCACCTGTGAACAAGCCTTTGTTGGTGGAGTAGGTTTGTTTTGGGGGCGTAAAGTTGGGCCAAAGACTCCTTATTTTCAGTGATAATTTGACTGAACCTATTAGTTATGTTATTTAATTTCTCCTTCTAGGGTAGATCTTGCTTCTTGAGTCTTGATCCTTGCCTTTTCACAACCGCATCATCACTTTTGAAAAAAAGGCCTTTGCTAGCTACGACAGACTTTATGGACGGTTTGGGATAACCTATGGGAGAAGAATTCATGACTAGACATGATGCCCCAACTTTACATTAAAATGGAATTGCGACTATGAGTAATTACAAACCAAACACATAATTTGGATGCAGTAGATGTTTTGACTCAGAGTTTATCCTATTATTACCTCTAAATCTTAATCAGAACATAATTGGCTCATAATAACATCATCACTGAAAGCATCCTCCATATCTCAAAAAGGGACCCATAATCTTTGTCCCTCCTAGACAGCATAAAAGTAGCGTCATGTGGCAAGTTTGGAACCAATCAAGGTACAAGTACAGATTACAATAATATTAGTGAACTGTTGGATAATAATATTAACTATTAAGAGTTTTTGTGACCTTAAAACCATTTTTTAATCATAAAAGTATATTAAAAACTATAAAAATTAATATTACTATAATTATCAAATAAAAAAATTTAATTAAATAGTTAATAAATTAAATGTTAATTTTTATTTTTAATACAAATTTATAACCAAAAAAAGTGTTTATTACACCAAAAAACCCTAAAATTAATCATGTTTGTTCAAAAAAATAATATAATAATATTCCATTAAATAAATTATCTGTTTCAAAATAAACGTAATTTTTTATTTTTTTAAATTAAGAAGTTGAGCATAAAATTTATATTTATTTATAATA
>BPVZ01000094.1:87660-106391 GCA_020521535.1 Rubroshorea leprosula
GAGCGGACTCATAAATTTATTTTCAGAAAAAGAAGAAGCTCGAAAATGAAAAGCGAAAATCGTGTAAATGGAAACCGGATTTTTGCATATGCCGAGGTTATGGAGAAGATACTTCCATTATTTTCTCACGCGCTTAAAAGGTCGTGTACAAATCACTGATAAGTAAGACTCAAATTTGACGGCGTAAGAGGAGAGCGTATAATACACGGTCTGAGATTCGAGTTATGATAAGCTTAAAAGAGGGTTTGACAACACATGGGGTTGTCCATGTGATTACCTGCCAACCAGGCAGCCCTACCAGGAACCAGCTCACTAAAACCCCACTGTCTCCAGTTTTGTCTGAACGATAACCCAACATAGTTGTCCCCATCAAATCCAATCACATTTTACCACGTGGCTTGTGTTCATGCAACGTGGGCAACTACAATGACATGTGAGTGTGAAAATATGGAAAGGACAAATAGGGCGATGGCATGCCCATGCCCCATGCTAATGATTTAAAAGAGCGTGAAACATAGTTGTCTGAAATTAGAAATAATTATAGAAACTATCAATTATAATGCGTGAGAAAAAAATTTAAAAAAAATATTGTTTAATTTAAATTGTATAATATAAATTATTAACTTAAACAGACCCTTAAATGTTAAAATTGTTTCTTTTATATAATATAAATTATGAAATGTTGAATTTAAAAAAAAAATCTGATAACAAAAAAAGTCATATATTATAGGGTGTGTAACAAAGTTTAAAATATTCTTATTTAAAAAATAAATTCTTATTTTATAAATTTAAAATGTAATTAGAATGAAATTTAAAAATTTTCTAAATAAATTTTTTAAAAAAATTTCTTATATTTAATTTTAAAATATTTTTAAAAATTAATTTTTAAATTCTTCATTAACATTTTTTAAAAAAATTTCTTATATTTAATTTTAAAATATTTTTAAAAATTAATTTTTAAATTCTTCATTAACAAAATTCTAAATTTATATATAAAAAAAATTACATTTTAAAGTGAGTGCTTTTTAAACTATGCCTAACACCCTCATAATTGTGGATAGTGGAAAGGAATTTGCTCGAGTTTGAATTGGAAACTTTGATGTCATCGCTTGCATCTCAGATTCTCAAGTAGAAGTGTGTGGCTGACAAGTAACTTTAAAAGAATAATAATGTAACGAAGAAAAGATTATGTAAGTTGAATGGGGTATACTATTTTAATTCTTTTTTTTTTAACATCACTGGAAAAACTTTATTTTAATTCATGGATAGGAGAGATTTGGGGATGACTTGGGCGCGTGTTAGGCAGATCATATTTCAAGGAAACCTAGGTAATTTAAATTGTTTTTGACTTGGGTTTCCAGTGAGAGGGATTTGAAAATGATTTTTAAGTGGGAAATTTCCAACTTTCTTAGAAGTTTCCAATTTTTGTAGTAATATATGAAAGAGATTGGAGTTTGCTGCCAAGGTTGAATTAGTATTTAAAAAATGTCAAATAAACAATATGGATTTTAAAAACTGTATGAAACAAGTACAAAGGGATGTAGAAAATAGATATGAAATAGGTAAAAAAAAAAAGAAAAAAAGAACCTTCACTTCAAGTTCTAAGACTTGATAAAAACTCTCTTTCTATTTTAGCCGTTTAAGATCGTTTATAGAGTGAAATGAACAAATTCAAATCGCGCTGACTTTTAAGATATCATATGGATCCAAGTGGCCAAAAAATTTGCCATGGAGTGGAAGCTATAGTACCATAGCAGTGCCTCTAGTTTGAGATTACAAAATTAAATACTAATAGTTATTTAAATTTTTTATTTTTATTTTACCAAAATAATTACAATACATATTTAAATAAATATGTATATTTTAGAGTGTATTAGGTAGATATAAATATGAAATTTTATTAATTATTAATCATTTTAATGATTAAATTAAATTAATAATTTTTAAGATAATTTTAATAACATTGACAATTTGAGTGGTGACCACAACCACCACAATCCTTCAATATTAAAGAATTAATAATTAATATTGTATAATTGATTATATATAACACTTTTTTATATGTTATTTTAATTGATCTCATACTCAACTCATTTTTGGTAGTAATTTTTTAACAAAAAAATATAAAAAAAATTTTAAATAATTGATAAGAGCCAAATTCTCAATTAATTGAATTCATACATTAAAGGTTGAATACGAAAACTATTAAATCGGTTCCATTTCTGGTCGTATTAATTAGATTACAGGCTGCAATAATGATAAATCTTTCATTGCAATAGATGATGGACCAAGGTAAGTTTACCTGTGAAGGAGGGTCCATTCGGAATTCCAGATGGCATGGTTAAGGACTCCACGTGGCATCCATGTAATGGTTTGATCTTAGCAAGGCCTGAGTCAAAGTCAAAGAGGGTAAAGATGCTGCGTGTGGCGTGAGCCACCAGATTAGTGGGGGGGGCTGGGGGGGTACAAAATCAAGAAAAATGTGTCAGATTAAACGCATAGTCTCACGAGTCTGGACCCCATTGGACATTGGGCTTCTGACAAAACGGTGTCGCACGCTACGGCTCTGCTCAAGTGCTCAGTGTCCTTTTGGATGGAGAGAAAGGGGTCACGTGAGGAATGCATGCACAGTAACTTGTGCCTAGTGACCAAGTAGTAGACCTAGTCCTTACGTGACCTATGGGTCTTAAAATTTGTACCCCTATTAGGGGAGCACACGGCTTACTTCGGTTACAACCAAGATTGAATTATTAATTAAATTATATTTTTACTTATTTAATTTTTCCTATCATTAATCAAATTGAATAAAATGAATTTTATCAATTTTGATTGCCTTTTTAAAAATAACCATTCAAATTAGTTTTACTTTTAATTAAAATATTATTTTTATATTTTTCTCATTTTTTTTAAATTTATTAATTTTAATTATTAAAAAATAAGAAATACTCAAATAAACAAATAATTAAGTAAAAAATAAAAAGAAAACTTAAAATGAACTTAAAAATTACCAAAATTTTTTTATAAAAACATTTTTAAATTATATTTTTATTACACTAACTTTTAATTATTAATTTTTTTAATTTAGTAACTAAAACTCAAATCATTTGATATTAATTGAGATCATTTTTAATAAAAAAAAATTTTCAAAACTCAATTTAATCTTTCACCAATTGATTATCGTTTCAGTCAGTTTAGACTTTTTTCAGTTGCGGTTTTCCACCCAACCCTAACCCCTACCAGCCATCAGCGACACAAAAGGCATAGCTTACCCCCTATAGTCAAAGGGATCAGTGTTCAGACTCCAGGTCATGCTAGCGGGTATCGAGGACAAGGCTTACTGCAAAGTCTATTTCTATAGCTATTAGATGCACAGCCAATATGCCCAAAAGAGTAGATCATACCAAAAAGAAAGAGGTGGTATTAAGCCCAAAAGAGCAAGCCCAGCTGTGCCCATCAAAATCCAAAGGTTACTTGGCATTAACACAGGGATGGAAAAGTAACACAGGAAGTCGCTCAAACTACCGAAGATATACAGCCTTCAAAATGAAAACAGATACATATCTTATATAAGTTTGACAAACAAAAGTGCAGCTTGATTAGCCTGCATTGCAGTAGCATCATATGAGATCTACCTCCTTCGGAAATGCAGGTTGATAATCAGCTATCGGCTCATAGTCATCCCCAAACAGTGGCAGACAATATGGGCGTGAAGATCTTATTCGTACCTGGTAAACCAAAATGAGAGGAATTAGTAATGAAAAAGGAGGAAATGCATGCTACGAGAGAAGACAAAAAAAGATAAATAAATGGATGTAAGAAACATAACAGGGGAACAGATATACAACCTCATTCCCTCATTCATACAAGTTTCTGCTTCAACTTCAAATTTGATCAAAATAGTATTCCTCGAAGAAGTCATCATAATCATAGGGATAGTCATCTGAGAACTCAAGTTCATAATCATAATCATCATCTGACATTAAACTAATGTCAGAAGGTCCAGATGGGTAGTCTTCATAAGGTGAACCAAAATCATACGATGTGGTATCATATTCGAAACCCTCAGTGGAATCCTGGGGTCGCCACAAATGCTTGATCCGTTCAGTACATCTTTTCTCCAAATCCCCCCGCAGAATAACATTGAAACACTGGCGCAGGTCAAGAGATTGAAGGTGAGGACAACCATCAAGAATGGCTTGCAAGCCACAATTTGTCAACTTATTCCCCAAAAGCTGAAGGTGGCGTAATTCGTGCATATTTTGTGCAATAACTTGAGCATCCTCATCACTCTCAATGTGTGGTCGCATGTATACCTTCTTGTTGAATTTGAATGATTTCAAATGAGGGCAACAACGACCAACAACTTCCAAAGCATCCGCTGAAATATAAGGGCAGCAGTATGTAATTTCTAGTTCTTCCAGCAATGTAAGTTTCGAAGCTGCTTCTCTCAACCCCTCATCTGAAATGCAAGAGCAACACGCAATTCGAAGGCGTCTGAGACCACTTGATCTTGAATAGCATAAAACACAATACCCAGAATTAGAAGACAGAAAAGAAAACCAGTCACTGTGAAATAACATGAAAAAGACACAATTTAAGGATCAGCCAGGAGCTTGAATTGTACAATGAAATCAATGGAGAAAAAATGGTAAATGTATGGTTGGAGGCATATTCTGGCCAAACAGAAGTTACCCTTCTCCCCATCTAATTCAAAAGTTTGCACCGTAAAAGGCTAATATCCACTTCCACACAGCTTCCTTTCATGTAATGTAATATGCCAGACAGCCAGAAACATCCACGAAGCAACCAAATAGAAAGGAATTATGACTAAGTTCTACAGAGCATTTACAGTCACACGGGCATATGCACATATTTTATTCCACCAATATAATCCAAAGACCTATTTATGAAGCTGTATAAAACCAAAGCAACAAACAAAGGTATTGCAACCACTTATGTAAATAATATCTCCAATACACTTTTTACCTTTACATGTACCGTGCATTATCCAACATTCCCCCCAAAAAAAAAATTCATGAATATGTTATATCATGTCAAGTTTATATCCAATAACACAAACCAGGGTCAGGAACATCAAAAATGATTACTAGCTAACATATTAAATTTAAACCATCTTCAATGAATTTTCAGATAAACCATGATAAATGTAGAACCATCTCCCCTTAGCAAATGAATTGTATGTAAGACAAAAAAGAAAGCTAAGATTTTCTTTTATATCACTCAGAAGTCAGACCCAGTTACTTCATTGTGTACCAATAACTATATCAACATTCTTACTCAATCTTCCCATTTCCTAATTCCTACGACCATGTCAAGAAGATAATATCTCACTACTAGTCAACTAGTCAACCACTTCACAATTCTCAAAGGAAAATTTACATACATATATCTAAAAAAATCAAAAATCAAAAATGAATTTGGCGATATTCATGTACTTGTTGCTCTCTTTATTCATTTTACCTTTCCTCTACTCTACATAGACAAGCCAAGAAAAAAAAAATCATAAAACCCTAACACAGTATTCTGAAAAATTAACTGCCAAGAAATGGAATTGAGGAAGGAGGCAACTTCAAGTATTATCAAAACCGAAAAAAATTTACCTATCAGCTATGTAAACTAGAAGCTCATCGCTACCAAAGTACTCGATATTGATATCAACCAAATCGCCGTTGCTGCGATCGACAGCGTGCATACACATTTGCTCGAGAACATGATCCATGTCATATAAGTAACCCGGATTGCGCATGTCGATGGATCGCCACATGGAGGGGTCCTTGCAGATGTTACGCCACAGGGAACAGACGTTTTGCACGCTCTTCAGTATGTCTATGGCCCCAAGGCGAGAGAAAATCGACGCCGTCACATCCCGCGGCAGCTCCAGCCAGTTGCGTTGCTCCGGTTCGTCAGACATGGCCTGTAGAAATTTTGGTGGAAAACTGAGGGATTTCGGTATACAATCTCGAGCGAGGGAGAAGGAAAAATTAGGGGTTTATTTATTTATGAGATTTAGTCGGTTCATGTGGAAATGGTAAAATGGTAAAATACACTACATTGGAGCCTATATAGTAAGACACAAACCAACCAAATATTTTTCTCTTTTTCGATTTTTTTTGGGTAAAATTTTCTTTTTCGTTGCTGGGCCAATTGTTTCACTTCTTTATTTTATCTATAAAAAAATGTCGAAATATATTAAAAACAATGAAAAAAATTGACAGACGATGTAATGAAGAAGTATGCCCTTCATATAAAAGTCTGTACATATATATATGTATATTTTTTTTCATAACAACGAGAAATAGCATCAAATTAACACACAAGTTCAGGTTCTTGGGGAGCCAACCCCAACAGCATCGGCTATAGAAAACAGTTCATCATTTGCAGGACAATTATATGTTGATTGCAAGATAATTTTTGCTTAGTTACTCATTTATGAAATTTGGGTTCTGCAGGACAGTTATACAGGATAATAGAATTAGATGAAGACTGAGCACCTTCTTGGGCATGGTATCAGTAACCATATTACTCTTTCTGATAAAAGTTTGTATCTGTTAAAGTGATATCATTTGAATTATAAAACTTTAATAACTTATGACAAAAAGTGAAATGTAGTTTACCATAGGCAATTTTTATTTCAGTTAACTATTATAGAGGAGAACTTTTAACATTAAAAATAATATAGTTTGTCTTAAATGAAATGCAATATAGAATTCTTATCTTATTAAAAACACTGTCCCATAAAAAAAAAGAATAAAAACACTAAAAAGTCTAAAATAATAGACATTTATGGTAAAAAATGGTTTTTTTTAAAGAGTAATTTATTGTATTTTTTATTATAAATTTATATAAAAAATAATTTTAATTTTATTAATTATTTAATTAAATCATTCTACATATATTAGTATTAAAATAAAATTTATTTTTATAAATTTTTATTGAAATTAATAATAAAAAAATATGGTAAATACGCCTTAAAAACCCATGTTGAAAAAACATTTTTTTTTTAGCAAAGGCGTCTGGGACTCGGGGGTGACTGATTTTGAAGAGCAGGATAAGAAAACACAGTACTCAAAAGCCATAAAAAGCGATTTGTTATGAAAAGGGACCCAATTCAGAGTCCAGAAGAGGGATTATGGTTTTCTTTTTTTCTTCTTCTTTTTTTTTTTTTTCGGTGGAATGAAATGATAAGATGTAAAATTTAAAACACACTCAATTGAGGGGCTTATGCCAACCAAAATTGGATTACACAAATGTTTTCCCTTTTAATTATATGAAACAATAACTTCAATCTATTAATAATAAATAATATCACCATACAACTCAGTATAATACACATATTAATTAGAGTTAATTTATGTTTTTGTTCGACCCATGTAGGGTCAATATTAATAGAATTTCACCTTTAAAATCTAAATAATGAAAAATAAGATCAAAATTTAAAATCTAAATCTAAATCAATGATGTTGTATAAATTACATCATTTAAAATATTAAAAAATAAATTTTATATTATTTAATAATTAATTATTTTTATATTTTTATGACTCGTAATATTATAAACATCAATTAATTCAATAACGTACCCTAAATCACATCATTAATCTTAAATTTTCATTTTAAATTTTTCACTCATCTTATCATTACTCTTAAAATCCTTGTAAAAAAAACAATTGAAACTAAAGAAAATGACCCAATCATTTCACAATGACTAGTCATAAAAGGCAATTGAGCATGAAATCAATCACTTTGAGTCAAATGGAAAACCTTGTGGCGTGAATGGTTGGATTGGTAAGTGACAAATTTTCAGTCTTCTTTTAAGATTGGAATATTTTGTTGCAAATTTGTCATAATTGAATAATGTGGCTTTGAGTGTGAACCCATCTCAAAACAATTAGAAATTTTCTTCTTCTTCTTTTTTTTTTTTTTTTTAAACTGAAATATGAAAATTAGAATTATTCTTTTTTAGTGAAACTAGGATTGCCGGATAGGAAATAGTATTTTAAAAAGAGAATGTATTATTTCATAATTTAGTATCGATCAAAATTTAAAATACTTTATTATTATTATTATTATTTTGTTAGTAATGAGTTTCCAATCCTCCATTTTAATATCTCTAGCGTATATATATTTTTTAATCGAGCGAAATTGGGACTGCTAGGAGAGGCAAAAACTCACTTTTAGCCTTTTACCTTATTAAGTTTGAAAGTTTTAACCTTTCACCTTATATTATAATAGTCCTCAGTTTAAACTGACTATTAATTCTGTTAGTTGAAAATAGATTTTTATCAACTAATAGTCAACTAATAACTAATTAATAGAATTAACGAAATATTATAAAATTAGTTCTGTTAACTCTATTAATTAAAAAAAGTTTTTAATAGTTAATAATTAATTAACAGTCAGTTAATAAAATTAACAGTCAGCTAACAGAACTAACAAAATGTTACAAAGTAAGAGCTACTTTCTTTAATTTTAATAAGTGAGGGGTTAAAAATATCCTAATATAAGGTGAGAAGCTAAAAATGTCATAATATAAGGTGATGGACTAAAACCTTCAAACTTAACAAAATGAGGGGCTAAAAGTAGGATTTTATCGCTAGGAGAAGGGGGAATTTCCCCATTTTTTAGGAAATGAATTACAAAATTCTGTTCCCCCATCCCCTAAAATTCCCAACTTCATTTTTCAGAAAAAGAAAAAGGAAAAAAGAAGGTCCGAATCCAGCTTGACTCCAGTTCAGAGATAAGCAATCAAAACTTAAAAACACCTTTGATTGCCTTTGAAGTTGCTTTTTTACCCTTCTTTTTCCTATGGTAACTTATAAAAGTACTAATTTATAATGATTAAATTAATTTTAATTATTATTTATATAATTTTATAATCATATTAATATTATATAATTTTTAAAATAATTATTAAATAATATAATTTTATTATAAAATATTAAAAAGTACACAGTACAACACTTTCAACCAAGTCAAACAAAACCTTTATTTTAAAATTACACCAGTCACCAAGCCGAAGCACTCTCACCGTCACCCAAAAAAAAAAAAAAACCACACACACACATGCTTAACACACCACTAAAAAGAAAAAGAAAGAAAGAAAAAAAACACACACACCCCTTAAACTCAACACGCCGGATAGACACAAGTAAACTGGTTTATGCATCAGTTTTTGCTCATTCCTCAGCTAATTAATCAAGCTGAAGTAGCATAATCTCTGCAAGCTTGTCTACTGCTTCTGAGGTACGAAGCATGTCATGGGAATGCTGGTAAATTGAAATCTTCAGCAGGTCCAGCTCCAGTTTAATCGCTTCTGCAGTAGCTACAACTTCCATAATTCCCTCTCTATCACGTCGCATCTCCACAGTTTTGGCTTCCATATTCTCCACCACAGTCTTCTTCGAACAAAATAATTAAAAACCGGGCATGAATCAGTTTGTTAGATATACTAAAAGTTAGATAGAACTTCTTGAGAAAATGAAAGGTATATATATCTTTACTTTGAGCCTGCGCCTTAATGTCCCAGTACCCTTCTTCCCATGAGCCTTACAAGTTTTCGTCGCGAGATTGGAGTTGGTGCGGCAGCGGAGGGCAGAGTTGTGAGGCTTTTTCTTGCTTGCCTTCTTTCCAGCATGTGGACTGTACTAGAGCAGAACAGAGTTCAAAAACCAGAATATACATAAACATTAGGACTAGTTCAAAAGAAATCAGCCAAGTTGGTACTTACTAACTCGTTTTCTAAAAGACTAGCTAGCAACTACAATTCATGAACATAATAAAAAAACAGAGCATGAAGTGAATTCTTACATAAAAAATTGTAAGAAACGTTAATATTTTTAATTTGATGAGTGGTAGCATACCTTGATCCTTGTTGGTGATTTTGTTTTTGATTGATCTCCTTCTTCTCCATAACCGAGGCGTTAAGTTTTCTGCGCAAAAATTGAGGAAAAAGGGGAGTAATGAGAGAAAAGATATTCACAAAGGGAATGATAGCTTCTTTTGGGTTAATCCCATGAGGTATTTAAAAAGAGAGATAGGGAAAACACCAAAAACAGGGTAGAGGACGTTTATGCTTGTTGCTACAGTAGTGTGGACCACTTTCACGCGGAAAGAGGCACTTCCCATGTATACTTGTAATTGAAAATTTCGTTGTATCTTACAATACAGAATCAAAATCCTCTTCCTCGGTTTATAAAACACCGACGTGTAAATTACACTCTGATTCTCCGACTATCCGTGTGTGTTTCCAAGATTTTAAGTTAGCAATGGATGAGTATCGATTTGGCCTAAATATTGATGGTGGTAACAACAATTTTTTTTTTTTTTAAGAATAAATTGTCAATGGAGTTGCTGTTCTTTGGTGGGTTTTTGGGATTGATGTCCCAGGTACACAAAGATTTGTTTGAAATTGCAGCATGTACAAGGGAAAAAAAAAAAAAAACAAGTTTGTTTGCTGAATTCAGGTGCACAGAAACCATATCTATCGGTACGGATTGACAAGGGGCGTGTCCCAACTTGAGGGGGACCAATTATTGATTCCTCTGGATCCTTTCATACAACTTGCCGGAACAAAGCCTCGTCTCGGTCATCTCAGCGATCCCACCACCTGGAAAATGGAGTTAATTTTTTGATAATATGTTCCACAATCCTAATTAAGACAAGAAAATAAAGGGCTCTACAACCTATAGTTAAAAGAAAAAAAATGCTTCAGTGTGATATTAATGAGACACCCCATGTGGCTTGCGGAACCCACGACAACCCCACTCAGACCACCCTGCTCCCTCCTTTTTCTCTCCACTTCCTACCACTTTGCTTTGCATTAATGCAAACCCTAGGTTTTCTGTCGTTTGATATTGACTCGAAGTCTTGAACCAGTTCTCAATCTCAAAGAATTGTCCTTCTCTTAAGATTGCTCCATTGTAGAAAGTTGTAAAGGAAGAAAAGAAGAAAGCTGCTTTTGGGGTGTCAATTAATGGTGGGATCTTCTTTTTGACTGTATGCAGGGTACTAACCCAACACTAGCTAAATTTTTGGTTGAATGAACTAAAATAACCTATCCTTTTTCTACCAAAAAAAAAAAAAAAAACCTATTCTTTAGAAATCAATTCACCGACATGGGTTTTAAAATATTAATCAATTTGTTGTTTTTCTTGTAGATTTTGTGTTAAAAGCTTCGAAGTTGTCCTGTTTATTTGCATGTTAGTCTTTAAGTCAGTTTTCTGGTCCCAATGTTGCTGTTACACAATCATTATGTTTTCATTTGACATCTAATACTTCTTTTATTTGAAGATTTTACACTTTGAGCGTCAATACAAGTATCCAACATGGGTATTAAATTTCTCAAATAGCATATATCCGATGTTTTGAACTTGGTATGGTAATGAACCTATTAGGCAAGTAAGAAACAATTGTTAAGGCTGGTGAGGAAAAGAATAACTGTTCATGCTCATTTCCTTGCTTATAATTGATAGATCGAAAGTCCAAAAGGCTCAAAAGAGTATGCAAAAAGCACAGCAGAGCCTACAGCTTAGTAAGACCCACCAAAAGCAGACTGCTGAGAATAAAACTTCAAAATGAAAATAGAAGCATGACTTTAAAAAAGTTTGATAATAAAAAAGCGCAACTTAAATAATCCTACATTGCAGCAAAATATCATATAAAATCTCGTAACAATAATCAGCTTTTGGCTTATCTTGCTCCTTAGACAGTGGAAGACAAAATGCCCTCGCACCGCGGACACCTGGAAAACCCAAATGAAATAATTAATATAAAGCCTCGCACCTTATGTTTTTTCATTATCAAGGGATGAAAACAATTTTTTTTTTTTTAAAAAAAGGAAAGAAACATGCTATTTGAGAAAAATAAACATCTGACCTCGTTTCCTCATCCTTGCAAATTGCTGCTTCATCTTCAAAGTTAATTATATATACATAAAAATAAAGTACGATTTGTATCTGTATCAATAAAGTACAATTTATCATATACTAATTATATTTTTTATAATTAAAAATAAAGAGGTGAAATCTCCTAATATCAAAGACTAATATCTTTATTACTAATTAAGAATAATATAATCTGTTTTGTGTCGTAGCACTGATCTCTTGTATATAAAATCATATTCATCTAAAAAGTCATCAATTTCTTGGGGAGAGAAGTAGTCCCTACCATCTGAGAACTCAAGTTGATAATCATTTGTCTCCATCAGATATTGAATCTATGGCAGAAAATCCAGATGGGCCATCTTCATCACCTAAACAATTAGATGGTACGATCCTAAATGTCGCTTGCTTCTATTTTCACAGCAAAAGTAATCAAGACATTGGTTCTATTTTTTTTTTTTTTTCGTTAGATTGGATAACTTAAATAATTAGATAATATAGTTTTAAACGTTGAGTTGTGTAATATTTTAAAAACATTTCAACAACACTAAATTAATTGCTCCCTTTTTTTCATTGGGGCTATTGGTTTTTATTTTTGACATTACTTTGCAGTGCTGAATTTCTATGCAATCAAAAGTGTAATTTTAACTTTCAGAAATCGGACTCAATTGGGCCAATTTAACCGGCCTCCTAATACTAACCCCTAGATTCTAACAGATTCAGAGCCCATAAGACCAAAAGAGTGTAGAATGGCAAAAGCCCATCATAGGCAAACTGCTGTTTAACAAAAGGATTAGTTATAAGTAGCGAAGCAAAACAAGGAGCCTCTCAAAAACTGTTGCGGGGTATGCAGCCTTCACAATAAAAATAGGAACATGCCTTAAATCAAGTTTAATGAAAAAAGATGCAGCTTTATTAGAGTGCATTGCAGTAGCATCAAAAAAATATCTACAAGCCATCAAGAAACATCCTGCAACCCATAGTTTTTCAGCTTATTCCCAAAATGATGGAGGCGGCATAATTCATCCATTGTTGTGATGACTTCAGCTTCTGCTTCCTCATCGGACTCAATGCTGTGCGTATACCTCCATTGTTGAATTTGAAAGATACTAAGCGAGGGCAACAGCAACCATCAACATCCAATGCTTTTGCAGAAAGATTGAAGAATGAAATTTTAGTTCTTCCAGTAATCTAAGTTTTGATGCTGCTTTGCAAAATCATCTGAAATCTTGTGGACTGATATTCGGCTTTTGGCTTATCTTGATCCTCAAACAATGGCAGACAAAATGCCCTACCTTATACACCTGCAAATCCCAAATGCAATCATCAATATAAAGCCTCTTATCTTATGTTTTTTCATTATCAAAGAAAGGAATTAGAAAGGAAAAAAACATGCTATGTGGGAAAAGGAAACATCTACATACCAGTTTCTGCTTCATCTTCAAAATTCATCAATCATCATAAAAGTATTCATCAAAATAGTCATAATTGTAGGGCCCATTGGGGTTGTTATTATCTGAGTACTCAAGTTCGTAAACATAGTCCCCATCAGACATTGAATCACTGTAAGAAAATTCGGATGGGTCATCTTCATCATCATCGTCATCTTATAGAGCAGATTTGTGGTAAACATCATCAAGTTTGTAGTCTTTAGTAGAATCTTTGGGTCGCCGTATATGTTTGATATGTTTGATATGTTTGGCACATCATTTCTACAAATTCCCTGGCAGACTAACATTGGAACAATGGCGCAGGTCAAAGGATTTAAGGTGAGGACAACCATCGAGAATGGTCTCCAAGCCACAGTTTGTCAGTTTATTCCCAAAAAGCTGGAGGTGGAGCAATTCATGCATATTTTGTGAGCAATTCATGCATATTTTGTGCGCAATAGCTCTTGCAGCTTTATCACGAGAGCTGTCCATGTTTGTGAATCCATGGCGATCTCTATCCTGTTTATTGTATTTGAATGATTTCAAATGAGGGCAATGACGACCGACAACTATCAGAGCAACTGCTGAAATTGAGCAGTATGAAATGTCTAGTTCTTCCAGCAAGGCAGGTTTCTTAGCAGCTTTGCACAATCCCCTATGTGAAACCTCATGGCAAGAAACAAGACGAGGGCGTCTGATATGACTTGATCTTGAAAAGCATTCAGACAAGACATAAAAACTATCTCACTAACATAATATAGTATGAAAAACACAAGTTGAATCAGTTTTTCATGGTACCAAAAAAATACATATCATTTACTTGCCACATATATCAGTTGTAAACCTAGGCCAGCACGACTATCAATAAACGACAAGGTTATAAATGATCAAAACTAGGAAAACGTATTTAGCTGTTCTGGACTAATGAACTGTTTGTTGTTCATGTAAATAAACAAAACTACCAGGTTAAATGGTCTAAAATTTGAGTAGTGGCACGCTCAACGGTTATAAAAGTAGATTTCATCAGAGAAGATGTAAGTCGTCAGAAAAAATTTAGCTTTCCTCTCCTCTACATAGACAAGCCAAGAGGAAAAAAAAATTCATAAAATCCTAACACGGTATCCTGATAAATTAACTGCCAATAAATGGAATTGAGGAAGGAGACAACTTCAAGTGTTATCAAAACCGAAAAAAATTACGTATCAGCTATGTAAGCTAGAAGTTCATCGGTACCAAAATGCTCAATATTGATATCCACCAATTCGCCGTTGCTGCGATCGACGGCCTGCATACACATTTTCTCGAGATCATAGTTCATGTCATGTAAGTCACCCAGATTGCGCATGACCGCATGTCGATGGATCGACACATGGAGGGGTACTTGCAGATGTTGCACCACAGAGAACAGACGTTTTGCAGGCTTTTCAGTATTTCTATGGCCCCAAGGCGAGAGAAAATCGCAGCTGTCACATCCCGCTGCAACTCCAGCCAGTTGCGTTGTTCCGGTTCGTCGGATATGGCCCGTAAAAATTTGGTGGGAGGCGTACAATCCGGAGAGAGGAAAATAGGAAAATCAGGGATTTATTTATGGAATTTTGACGGTTCATGTGAAAATGGTAAGTAAAATGGTAAGATAAACTCAATTCAGGGCCTAGAAAGTTGTAAAAGGACAAAAGCTAACCGAGGATTTCGGCTGGGTTATTCTCACTCTTTATTTTGTTAAGCTAACTATTGTATTTGTTATTTAGGGGGCCAAAAATTGTCAAGGCTTGCTGGAAGGTGGTGTGGTTTGCAGTAGTGTGGTCGGTTTGGATATGCAGGAATGAGCATGTTTTCAGAAACAAAGTAGTCAGTGAGGATAGATTATTTGATTTAGTTCAGACCAGAGCATATCTTTTTTGCAAAAAAAATGGAATGGGTTTAAGTATATATCTTTTATGGAATGGTGTTTACAACCAAGGCAGGTCTTACACGATAAGGGTAATTAAGCAGCTTAAATTTTAAATGGGCTTTTGATTGAGTATCAATGTATTTACTCAAATTGCCATATATGGGTTAGAGCACTTTTTATATTTAAAATTTAATAAAAATAAGTTTGCCTTTCAAAAAAAAAAAAAAGTTATTGTATTTGTTATTTTACAATTTATAATTTTTTATACTAATTTCTCATATTAATTTGAAGTTAAATTGAGTAAGATTTTATTGAGATTTTTTTTTGTTATTAATTTTTTTTTTCAAATTTGTTTCTTTATTTAAAAATTTTGAATTTAAAACTTTATTTAATGAGAATTAAGCTTCTTTTATTCTGATTAAAAGTCATTAAAGATCTTCTCATTTCTAGCAAGCCATATTGTCCAAATAGTACCAAACCAAATGCATTCCCATCCCTCCTTCAATTTCGCCCTTTTTAATAAATTTGAGTGCTGCTCAAACACCTTCAAGCAATCTTTATCAAGCACGGATATAATTCTCCACTAGTTGAAACATTCATTCCAGAGAAGCCAAGCAAATTTACAGTGAATAAGGAGGTGGCTATAGTCCTCTGTTTCCTTACCGCACATAACACATTTGCATTCTTCAAGAGCTTGAATAATACCTCTTTTGTGCAGATGAAGCTTTGTGGGGATTTTGTCCTGCAGTAGTTGCCATGAGAAAGTCGAGATTTTGTTGGGTATCAGCTTGTTCCATATATTTTGGAGTTCCATTCCATGCTAATCCGATCCACCCTCCATTGTGAGTGTTTGATATGCTGAGCCTATCGAGTAGCCCCCATCTTTGCTGTGAGCCCATTCCCATAGGTCTGGTTACCTTTTATTAAACTTGTGTCTTGGATGTCCTTTTGTAATTCTTCTACTTGTTGAGTTTCCCAATTGAAGAGGTTTCGTCTCCATTGAAGATTCCATTTCCAGTTGCCATTGACCCATTCTCCCATTTGAAGAATTTTGCTATCCTTCCCTATAGATAAAGAGTAAAGTCTTGGATATTTGTTAGCGAGGCACCCTTCCCCTTTCCAGTTATCCCACCAGAAACCAATGCTAACCCCTTCGCCTACTTTTAATTTAAAACCATCAACAACCCATCCCCTTTTTTCCCCTTCTATTGCATTTATTCTACAAATGTCCCTCCACCAGTTTGTCCCATTATTGCTACCCTCTCTCAGCCAATTATAGCTAGGTTCCCCCCCTTCCCATATTTTTCAAAAATGATTTTTTTCCATAGCCCTTTTTCCTCCGACACTAGTCTCCCCCACCATTTTCCTATGAGAGCCATATTAAACTTCCTTAAGTCTTTTACTCTTAAACCACCTTTCTTCTTATCCTTACACACCGTTTCCCATTTAACCTAATTAATCTTCTTACCCCATTCAGTCCCACCCCATAAAAACCTTCTACGAATTTGATCAAGGAGTAGAATCGTACCTTTGGGTATTAAGTATACCGACATCCAGAAGACCGGGAGACTAGAGAGCATTGAGTTAATAAGAGTAATCCGCCTCCGAGAGAAAAATGTCGACCCCTCCATTTGGATAATTTACTTTTGAAAACATCTATCAACGGTTTCCAGAAGGCAATCTTCTTACAGCTTCCCCCAATAGGGATCCCTAAGTATTTAAAAGGAAATGACCCCTTTTTTGCAGCTCAGCACCCATGACATTTTTTCAATCCATTCTTCCTCCACGCAAATGCCAATTAAATGGCTCTTATTGAAATTGATCTTCAGTCTCGATACCAATTCAAAAGATCTCAAAATTGCCTTCATTGCCTATACATTTTCCTCAATTGCTGATCCGAATAGAATAGTATCGTCTGCATATTGTAAATGTGAGACTTTGAAGCCTCCTGAGCCCACCTCTACTCCTTGTAATAGATCTTTTTGGACTGCTGTCGATACCAGGCCATTTAACCGCTCTGTAATGAAAAGAAATAGGAAAAGGGATAAAAGATCTCCTTGCCTTAAGCCTCATGATACTGAGAATTGTCTTGTTGGACTTCCATTAACCAGGATTGAAACCATACTTGTTCTTAAACACTCCCGTATCCAATTCCTCCACTTGACACAAAAGCCATCCTCTGCATCGTATAATCCAGGAAATCCCAACACACCTTATCATAAGCCTTCTCAAAGTCAATCTTGAACAAGAAGGCCCTTTTCTTCTTCTTTCTAGCTTCCTCAACCACCTCATTTACGATCACTACTCCATCCATTAGTTGTCTTCCCTTTAAGAATGCCATCTGTTGTTCTCCAATTATCCCATTAAGAACCTTTTTGAGGCGGTTGGCTAATATCTTTGCAAGAATTTTGTAAATAACTCCAATGAGGGATATGGGTCTATAGTCCTCAATCTTTTGGGGATTATCAACCTTCGGCATGAGGACAATGAATGAGTTATTTATCCCCTTCACCAACTTGCTATTTTCTTGGAATTCTTGGAGGAATTCAACCACATCTTCCTTGATAACCTCCCACTGGTCTTTTACAAACTTGAAGTTAAATCCGTCTAGGCTTGGTGCTTTTGAGCTGTCGCAATTCCGTATAGCTTCTTTAATCTCCTTTTTAGAAAAAGGACCAATTAATGTTTCATTGTCATCTTGAGAGATTTTCTTGAAAACTGCCCCCTCAAATCTTGGTCTTTCTTGCTTTTCTTCCTTGTACAAATGTTTGAAAAAAGAAGAAATCTCCTCTTTCATTTTACTCGCTTCCATAATTTGGGCTCCATTTACTTGTACACTGTTAATTTCGTTCCTTCTCCATCTACCTTTAATACAATTATGAAAACACCTTGTGTTGGCATCACCCATCATCAACCATGTTTTCCTTTATTTTTGTTGCAGCATGCTTTCTCTGTACTTAATGTTATCCCGCAAGAATTATGAAGGCTTCCCTTCTTCTTTTGATTTCCTCCTCCGAGAGTTGTTCTGCTTCTCCTTTCAAATCAATCTGGGCGATTTTTGCAGTGGCATTGTTTTTTTTGTGGTCAATTTCAGGAACAAATTTCTTGCTCCAACTTCTTAGGGCCTCCTTTGTCAGCTTTAGCTTCTTTTTGATTCGCTATCTTGCCTAGCCTTGAATATCTACCTTACCCCATGTTTCTTTAATCAGCTCTCTACAACCTTCTTGCTCTATCCATGTATCAAAGAATTTGAACAGTTTAGGCCCCCAGTCAACTTCTTGTTGTTTGAGCATAATTGGGCAATGGTATGATATTATTCTATTTAGTCCCCCTTGCTTGGCGTCACCCCATGTAGTTAACCACCCTTCCGATAGTAAGAACCTATCAATTCTGCTCATGGAATGTCCACTAGCCTATACCTATGTGAATTTTCTCCCAACTAGTGATAAATCAACCAATTTCGTGTCTTGGATGAAGCTATCAAACTCCCTCATCTCAGTTGTTATTTCTC
>BPVZ01000094.1:179885-191034 GCA_020521535.1 Rubroshorea leprosula
AATCGTATAATATACAAATGAAATATGATAAAAAATAAAAAAATTATATTTTATCATGTAATTAAAATAAAAAAAGTTACTAACTATATCAAAATAATTAATTTAAACACTACAAAAGTTTTTTGTTTTTTTTTTTTTTAAATCCAAATTAGCATTGTCCTTGTTCGTTCAAATCTCCAAATCTTAGAGTCGGTCCATTCAAAGTTGTACCATAAATGATAAATACTACTAACTGCAAGTCAGAGCTATTTTTCTCAAATTTCAACGTTCCCTTATTGTATTTATTTATTTTTAAAATTTTATCGTAAGCGCTGACGCAAGTTTCGTACCCATCGCACAATTATGGGAGTTCTCTCCCTGAGGATGAAACATAGCTGCTGTAGTAACAGCCAAATCCCATCTATCTTCCAACCTCAGAGCTACGAAAAAAAGCAATAAACTCGATGACCAAGGTAAAAGATTGAAGCTTTCTCTCCGACAGAAACGTCTTTTTGATTTACATGGTGCTTCTTTCTGATCGTAAAGTTGTGAATGTTCGTATTTTTCATGGCGTTATTGTATGCCCAAGAGTTTTTGGCATGCCTAGAGCTTGAATCAGAGATATGGTTTTGTTGTTGTTTGTTGTGTAATGGGTATTGGGTTGTTGTGTAATGGGTATTGGTTTGGTTTGGTGGTTGTTGAAATAAGTTAGAAAAAACTTTAGCTGAATAAAGGAAAATCGATTTTGAGTGCCAACTAATCTAAAAGAAAATATATTTAGAGTAATTCTTTGTGAATATGGAAGAATCAGCTCTGATTTTTGTTGGGTGTATTATTTTAAAGGTTAAAGGCAGATTTTTTTTTTTTTCTTTCCATATAAAAGGTAAAAGAGATCTTTAATTGTTTTGAGGAAGAAAAATTTCTAAAAATATTACCAAATGGTTTTGTGTATTGATAGAGGAAGAAATGTAAATCCATCTTCTGTCTCTATGATCTTTGATGATGGGAAGTTTCATTTGAGGCTCAACTTTTTTTAGACGTTGCAGGCACAGAACTGTTGAAGGTATCTCTGTGGCTAATAAATAAGAAGGCAGAGGGTGGTGGATTAAGAGTAGGTGTGGAGACGCAAGAAGGACATGGCTTTTGAGGCATTGATTTGGTTTTGCAGGCCGGTGGCTAATGGGGTGTGGACTAGAGCAGTGGCTAATGCTTTTGGTGCATACACACCCTGTGCAACTGATTCTCTGGTCATCAGTGTATCTCACTTGGTGCTATTGGCTCTGTGCATCTATCGAATATGGCTGATCAAGAAGGATTTCAAAGTCCAACGGTTCTGTCTGAGGTCAAAGTACTATAATTATTTGTTGGCATTGTTGGCTGGTTATTCTACTGCTGAGCCACTATACAGATTGATAATGGGTATTTCAGTTCTGAATCTAGATGGACAGACTGGTCTTGCTCCATATGAGGTTGGTTTCAATCTTATGCTACGTATGTATTGGCTTGGAGCTTTTCTGTTTTAGTTTTAACTACTGCATATGT
The DNA here is from genome assembly GCA_020521535.1 of Rubroshorea leprosula. Taxonomy (NCBI): domain Eukaryota; kingdom Viridiplantae; phylum Streptophyta; class Magnoliopsida; order Malvales; family Dipterocarpaceae; genus Rubroshorea; species Rubroshorea leprosula. The sequence continues at coordinate 181,407 of BPVZ01000094.1, forward strand.
TGTTATGATTTTAAATGAGAAAATGATCAAACTTGATATCTATGAGCTCAAATTTCCATGTGAAATTGGATTACATATACAAACTCCTGTCAGATTTTAATTTCGGTTCTGTTGTGATAGAATCAACATGGATATGTGGTTGGAATAATTTCTCCTTTGATCAGAAATAATTTAGAGTATGGTGGTGAGAATGTATTCTTCTTTTCTGGCTAAATTTGATGGTAATAAGTAAATTGCTAGAGATGGATTGTTAGTTTCTCAGTGTTGTCACTGCCAATGTCTCTAAATAGCTTGCATTCCTGCTCATTCCAACTCAAGAAAATTGTTTGAAACAGCTTCATTTTATCTATTAGTAAAATTGTTGGTAAATCTGTAAAATGATTTCTTGAGCCGCCCCACCATAAAGGTTAAAACCAGCTCCAATAATCCCACACATATATGAAGTTTCTGAGATTCATTCTTTTTACTCAGATTGTATCCCTGATAATTGAAGCTCTTACATGGTGCTCTCTGCTGGTGATGACTGGAGTGGAAACTAAAGTCTACATCCGTGAATCTCGATGGTTTGTCAGATTTGCACTTGTTTATTCTTTGGTAGGGGATGCAGTGATGCTCAATCTCATTTTCACAGTGAAGGAGTTCTACAATAGGTTTGTTTTTTTCAGTTACCTAAATCTTTCTCTCTTGTTGGATTGAGATGATCTCTCTAGCTTTTGAGAGCATTTTTTTCCTCCTTTAAGGTCGTTGTGATCAATTATCATTCATATTGGATGATGCATAACAAATATTGATTATGTTTTTACAGCTCTGTTCTGTATCAGTATCTCAGTGAGGTCGTGGTTCAGGTTTGTCATCTTAAATTCCTCCATTGTAAAGGTTTTGGATTTTTCATTCTTGTTTTCTTTTTTGAAATTGCAGTATCTGAAAATGTTCTGTCTCTTGAAATGTCAAAGAAATGTCCAATCTGAATGTTACCTCCAAAATATGCCAATCTTCCTCCTTAACTGATATTAACACATTTGTGTGCTTAGATGAGTCATGGTAAACTATAGTTGGATTGACTTGAGTTGTTCAAGAAAAAGGGGGAAAAAAAAGGGGCTGGAATTATTTAGATTATGTGTTGTCTAGAGATACAATGATTATGCTGTCAATGCACACTTCAAGAAGATGGCAAGTTTTGTCTCACATGTTAAGTGTACTTTTAGGACAGAGATGGCTTTTCTCAGTCTGCATATGATAGTATTATCCAAATTCCAATGAGATAGTATTTCAATAGAGTTAGTATACATTTCTCCATTTCATTTTTAAAGATATTGCTATTGTTGATTCAGGGTTTGTTTGGGATGCTCTTGCTTGTATACATCCCTACTTTGGATCCTTATCCTAGTTACACACCAATGAGGGTTGAATCGGTTGATGATACTGAATATGAAGAACTTCCTGGAGGAGAGCAAATATGTCCTGAGCGGCATGTCAATATATTTTCCAGTGAGTATCTATTCCTTCATATGCGTTCTAATTTGCGGGTATTCAGAAATACTAAATCAGTTGCTTTTATAATTAACATATGTTGTGCTGGAAAAGAGTAGTAAAGGTTAAGCTAGCTTTGATCTTTCCAGCAGCCTTTCTCCACTTTTCTCTTTAAACCTGTTGCACAAACTGGTTAGGAGATAGGAGTTTATCCAATGGAAAAAAACTGTACTTTGATTTTTCTGATTCTCTATTGCTCCTTTTCTGGTTTGGCAGAAATATTCTTTTCATGGACGAGTCCCCTCATGAAGTTAGGGTATAAACGACCTATTACAGAGAAGGATGTCTGGAAGTTGGACACATGGGATAGGACAGAAACATTGAATGAAAAGTGCGTGCTAGTGTTTTCTTTTGTGTGGTTTTTCAGAATTTTACATGTGGCAAGGTTGAATTTTTTTTTTTCTTTTTTCTAACTTTGTAGGTTTCAGAAATGTTGGGCTAAAGAAATGCGAAGGCCTAAACCATGGCTTTTAAGAGCATTGAATAGTAGCCTTGGGGGAAGGTAGGTAAAAAGAGCAGCTGATTGTCTCTTTTGATATTTGGTTGTAACTTGTAAGGTTGAATTTAGTCTGTATCCCTTTTCTTAACAATAAATTAGTTAATTTGAAAATGGAAAGAAAATGGCAAATTGATTAAATAATGCAAATTCTAAAAGTAGGACAAACACAATCAATGCGGCTAATTGATTTCTCATGAGTAGTAAAGTCTCTTTGAATCTATATTTGGTTCAAACTTACTAATATGATTAGAACTTATAAAAATGACATGCTGTCATGCTTTCTTAGACCTTTCACTGGTGGGATATCATGCTTGTTTAATGCTCATGGTGTTATGTGTATGTGAAATAATCAAGTAAAGAATCCTTGTTTTTGGTCTGAACCAAAATTTGGTATGGAGAATACAAATCTGTATCTTTTGGGCACGCTGGAAATGCACACAAAAAGGATGAAATAATACTAGTGGCAAAAGTGTTGTTTGTTTAGAAATTTTTTCATTTTATATATGCTTATTTGATTCATTAGCTCTCTGCTTTTTGTAGGTTTTGGTGGGGAGGTTTCTGGAAGGTAACTGGCTCATTTTCTTTATGTTGCATTTGGATCTTTCTCTTTTCCAGATTATAGTGCAATATCCAACCAATAAATATACTTCTTAGGGCTGGTTGTTCCATTATAATGCTTCTTGATTTTTCAACTTGTAGATTGGCAATGATCTCTCCCAGTTTGTGGGGCCACTTATATTGAATCGCCTCTTACAGGTTGGTTATGTGTCTATGATTAACTGGACAAGTGATCTGCCTATTCTTTCTCCCAATTTTCCTTTTTCTATTTAAACTTGAAATTTTAAGCTCTTTATCCCTTCTTTTCACTTATGTTTGTTTGATGAACTATTTGCAGTCAATGCAACAAGGTGATCCATCTTGGATTGGTTACATCTATGCATTCTCAATTTTTGCTGGAGTGGTAAGAAATTAATTCTTCATTACATTTTGTGATTTATAATTATATGTTGTGCCTTTCAAGTTTGGTGCTACACTGTACCTTGTCAAATGTCATGTTATTAGAGATGGTCCCAGCTCTGATGTAACATGGGCTTAACTATGTTATTTGATACAGGCTCTTGGGGTGTTATGTGAAGCTCAGTATTTTCAGAATGTCATGCGTGTTGGTTTTCGGTTGAGATCTACCTTGGTAATTTTATAATTTTGATTACTGTTTTATTTTAGTTAGTCTTCATTGTCTTTTCCAATATCATAGCAAGCATTAGAACACTTTTCACCGCTCTTGTCCCAATATTCTATTTTTCTGAACAGGATGGTTTATTCTGTAGGTTGCTGCTGTATTCAGAAAATCTCTTAGGCTAACCCATGAAAGTCGTAAGAAATTCACATCTGGAAAAATAACCAACTTGATGACAACTGATGCTGAAGCACTGCAGGCATGATTTTTTTCTTATTTATGCATATAGAGTGGTCTTGATGGTTGATTCCCTTTTGGGATCAGCACTTTTTGTAAAATTTTTTCAGTAAATTTTCTTGTGTAGTGTTATGAGACTGGTTTTGACTAATGAACCAATTGGTAATTTTCTTTCCACAGCAAATATGCCAATCACTTCACACTCTGTGGTCAGCTCCCTTTCGTATTATTTTTGCAATGGTTCTCCTTTATCAGCAGCTAGGTGTTGCTTCACTTCTTGGTGCATTAATGCTAGTTCTTTTGTTCCCTGTACAGGTATATGGTTTTTCTCCCCCTTCTATTTCATTTACTATCTTTAAAATCATTGATTTGACAGTACCGCTATCACAGTGGTGATGTTGCTTTCTTTTATTTCTGTTGGGTTATCCTTTCTGTGGCTTTGGAATGCTTGTCCTTTATCATAGCGTGTTATATTTGTTAAATCTGTTTTGTGTTTTTTCATAAAGCAATTGCTGGGGGACAGCATTTTCATATATATCATCTCAGTGAAGTTTGACCTTCTGGCATGTTTAATTAGAGAATGTACTGTTTTTTTCAGTTGCCTTTTGACAACTAGATCTTCATAATGTTATGAAAGTAACATTGTTATATTCATTTCCTGTCTTGGATTGGCTTTTCCCTCTATATTTTGTTTTTCTTACCTTCATTTTTGTCCTCTTATGAGCAGACATTGGTTATAAGCAGAATGCAGAAACTGTCAAAGGAGGGCTTGCAACGTACTGACAAGAGAATTGGCCTCATGAATGAAATATTGGCTGCAATGGACACTGTAAAGTATGACATGTTTCAAAAAAAAATTTCTTAAGTACACTAGTACACTATTAGAGCATCTGAAACTACTTTGGTTCTATGTCAAAATGTTTCAGATGCTATGCTTGGGAAAGCAGCTTCCATTCTAAAGTTCATAGTGTTCGTAATGATGAATTATCATGGTTCCGCAAAGCATCACTACTTGGAGCGGTATATCCTGGCACCATACTACAAATTTTCTGTTTGTTTTTTACTAGATCTGGAGTCTTGATATAACCTTTTCCCAGGATCTCATGTGTTAATTAGGTTCTCTTTGCACTAATTTGTTTGAAGTTTTGAAGTGTTAGATAGCTATGAAGAAGAACAGAAGTCCTTTAATAGTTCTTTTGCTACCACTGTCCATCTACGACAGATTCTTTATTGTGTGGATAGGACCTGCTATCATTTTTATGCTAATATATTATTTTCCTACAATCTCTTAATAAACATAAAAGAATTTATATGAGTTGCAATCGTAAAAGCCAATGAGATGATTTACCAATAAAAAAGGGTTAAAATATAGAGTGAACTTTTTAGATAATCAGGAGAATCTGTTCATGTTTAACAAATTGGGCTTCTGACATGTAAATTTGATTTTATAATTTGCTCATTGATTGATAGTGGGTATTCCATCTCAACATAGGTATTTGGAATGGAATGATAAATAATAAAATTGTTTTTTTTTTCTACGTTTCTGATTCTTTCCTTGTTCTGCAGTGTAATGGATTTATACTAAACAGCATTCCAGTTGTGGTGACTGTGGTTTCATTTGCGATGTTCACTTTTCTTGGGGGTGATCTGACACCTGCAAGGGCATTCACATCTATTTCACTCTTTGCTGTGCTTCGTTTCCCCCTGTTCATGCTCCCTAATATTATCACACAGGTTGTTTTTTTGCCTCTTTCAAGTATCTGTAGTATTTTCCTTGTAAACCAGAGACATCATAAATGAGATTTTTCTGTGGAGAGGACTTACCATATTTGTCCCTGGCTCCCTTCTGCTTTGTTCAGAGTTTTCCTTTTTTTTTTTTTGTTGTTTGAATTTGCGTCAATTTATTAATTAATTACCTGTTTACCAGTGGACTAACGCTGGTTGTTCTTTGACTTTTAATTGGACAGGTTGTGAATGCAAATGTGTCACTAAAGCGCCTGGAGGAGCTTTTCTTAGCTGAGGAGAGAGTTCTTCTACCAAACCCTCCCCTCAATCCTCAACAACCAGCCATTGAAATTAAAAATGGTTATTTTTCGTGGGATTCAAAGGTCTAGTTCCAAATCTTGACATTCCTTTGCTGGCAGTATATTTTTTGTTTATGCATTATGTGCTAACATGTACATTTGAGCTATTCCATGTTTTAGTTTTGCTTCTAGAGAAGCAAAGGTGAATTGGTTCTAGACTGCTGATTCCTCCACATCTCCCCCCCCCCCCCCCAAAAAAAAAGGAGTAACAGTGAGTGGAAGTAGGTTTTGTTAGTTGATCAATTTGATGTATAAAATAGCTTTTGTCATTTGATCAATGCTAATTAAATCAAATGCATTATATCTTTCAAATTGTACCAGAGTATAGAGCAGATCCTAAGCATAATGGTGGCTGTTGTTTTGAGTCCTTTTTTTTGTTTTTTTGGGATCTGGAAAAGCAGTTTGATTACATTAAGACTTTTTTTCTAATATTTTTTATCTTTTCAGTTCCTGAATGACATTATAAACTGATTAAGCTTACTGTTTTACATTTTTACCTTGGAAAAAAATTTTCTTTTGTTTGCAGGCAGAGAGGCCTACATTGTCTGATGTCAATTTGGATATACCAGTTGGTGGCCTCATTGCTGTAGTTGGTAGTACAGGAGAAGGAAAGACATCGCTTATCTCAGCAATGCTTGGGGAACTTCCCTCTATATCTAATGCAAGCGTTATTATTAGAGGAACTGTTGCTTATGTTCCACAAGTTTCATGGATTTTCAATGCAACTGTAAGTTTTGGCTTGCTTGTATATTGTATTTATTTGTGGTCCTTCATGCTTTTGCATGTTCTGCCATGTTACCTTAGTTGGTGAGAGGCAACTAAAATGTGGCAAATAAATAGTAATGATTATGAGGCATTCTTTTTATTGAGAAGCAATTGAAGAATATAGCATTTCCATAGTCATCTATGTTCAGTTTTGTACTGATGACATCCCATTTTTAGAAGTTTGGTGGCTATTACATGAGTTAGTGACCTTCAGAATCTATTCTTACAGGTACGTGACAACATTTTATTTGGATCTCCCTTTGATTTGGGAAGATATGAGAAGGCAATAGATGTGACTGCACTGCAACATGATCTTGACTTATTGCCTGTAAGTACTGCACCATGTTATTATGTGATGTGATGGCAGATGTCCCAAATGATTTAAAATTTCTGCTAAATATACCGTTTTACATGCTTTCTTGATAGGGTGGTGATCTTACAGAGATCGGTGAAAGGGGAGTGAATATCAGTGGTGGGCAGAAGCAAAGGGTTTCTATGGCTAGGGCTGTTTATTCCAATTCAGATGTATACATTTTTGACGACCCCTTGAGTGCCCTGGATGCACATGTGGGGAGACTGGTAATTAGTTAACAATTCAAAATAACTTGTTGCTGTCACTTTTGCTATTTGCTATTGACATCCATCTGCCTAAATAATGATTACAAAATCATGCATATTTAGAATCCCAAGGTCTTATTTCAATAACAGAAGGAGTATTTCTTAACAAATGTTTATAAAATTATTGACTTCACCTCCATCTTTGCTTGTCTATATAATTTTTAAAACTTCGTTTTTGATATTTTACTTCCCTCTTTTTCTTTTCCTTTTAGTTCTTTTCTGATGCTTCCCATTTCCTGAATGCTATTATCATTGTGAAAGTTGATTATGTTATTTGCTTCTTGTTTTCACTTAGCTTTGATCTGATGTGTACTATATAATCATGTTCAGGTTTTTGATAAATGCATCAAGGGAGAACTGAGAGGGAAAACAAGAGTTCTTGTCACTAACCAGCTGCACTTTCTTTCACAAGTTGATAGGATTTTACTGGTTCATGATGGAATGGTGAAAGAGGAGGGAACTTTTGAGGAACTTTCTAACAATGGCATACTGTTCCAAAAGCTCATGGAAAATGCTGGGAAAATGGAAGAGTATGAGGAAGAAAAGGAAGAAGGTGATGCAGCTGATAATAAAGCCTCTAAACCACTTGCTAATGGGGTAGGGAATGATTTGCCAAAAGATGCAAGCAGTGCCAATAAAACTAAGGGAGGGAAATCTGTTCTCATTAAGCAAGAGGAACGGGAAACAGGAGTTGTCAGTTGGAAAGTTCTAACGAGGTAAAGAATTCAAAATTTTATTCATGTTCTTCAAATTGCACTCACACACACTCAAAAATATTTTTATATTGAATGTCCTGATGTCCTTCATTCCCAATATTTCATCGTAATTGCTTCTGCCCTATCATTGAAACACCTGCATGTTATAACTAACATGAATTATCCCATGAGCCAGATCAGATTCTCCTATTACCTATAGAAAATTGGATTGATCTTCTCATTATATGATGGCGCTATTATTTGAACAGGTCTGATGTTGAAATAAAAAAGAAGACCTTTATTTTTCCTTAATCAATTTGCATTGACCTTTAAGCAACCGTTAAGAAACAACATGCACAGTTATTTTGAAGTTATAGTTCCTTTCAAGTAACTATTTGTTTTATTTTCTCTTCAGCCAGTCTATCTTGCCAAGAAATGACTGAAAATTGTTTTGAATACCTCTCAGCAGTGAGTATTAGCTGAGCATTTTCTATGATCAGTTATTACTTCATGTGGACATATGTTTGTCCTTATGCGAGCATGAGAAGCAGTATTGAAGATTCTTTACTTGTTATATGCTAAAGTTATTCTCTAATGGATGTAGTAATTCTATCTTTCCAGGTATAAAAATGCACTTGGTGGTTTTTGGGTGGTGATGGGGCTTTTTGCATGCTATGTCTCAACTGAAGTTTTACGAGTTTCAAGTAGCACATGGTTGAGTTCCTGGACAGATCAAAGCTCTCCAAAGACACATGGGCCTGGTTACTACAACTTGATCTATTCGCTTCTCTCATTTGGTCAAGTATGAGTTTGTTAAATAGATATATACCAGTTTTCATATCCATAGTTTCCTTTTTTAGATAGATAGGGTGCCTATCTTTCCTAGTGTTCCCAGAGGCCAGAAATTATATCATCTATTTATGCCAAATGCCTAATCCCACCCCAAAATTTTTATTTGATATGCATTTGATCTTCCAACTTTTATCATGTGCAATGTAGGCCACAACTCTTAGAACTGATTCATTGTAGCCCAAATTCTAATAGTGCACTACAACTGTAAAACCCATTGGCATGACTTTTATCTTGGGGAAGAAATTCCAATGTGTTTGCTTGAAAACCAAATGATTTTCCTGTCTTCATCCAATCTTCCATTTCTTCCTTTTCCTCCCTCACCTATAAATCCACACCCAAGTGTAGCAACTACCTCCACAAATCAATTGGGTAATTTCTCCATCAACAAACTGAAATAAAATGGACAAATCTACCTTACCCAAATGCAAACTAACGTGATACGAATTCTACCAGAACAAACAATTGTTTGTATTTGATTTTAATGAGAAGTACTGATTGTTTAAATTTGTAGCTTAGGATGCATGCATGTATGAATTTATTATTTTATTTTATTTTATTTGTCATCCTCTCCTGTAATTTCAGGTTATAGTGACATTAGTAAATTCATATTGGTTGATCATATCAAGTCTCTATGCTGCGAGAAGATTGCATGATGCCATACTTACTTCCATACTTAGAGCTCCAATGGTCTTTTTCCACACCAACCCACTTGGACGTATTATTAATAGGTTTGCGAAGGATCTAGGTGACATTGATCGGAATGTTGCTCCTTTTGTCAATATGTTTCTTGGACAAGTGTCGCAGCTTCTTTCTACTTTTGTCTTGATAGGAATTGTGAGCACTATGTCCTTGTGGGCCATAATGCCACTTTTGGCGCTGTTTTATGCAGCCTATTTATATTATCAGGTAAATACTTCTTATAGAATTGCTCTTGAGATGCTTGTTTATTACCTTGGTTATTGGTATTGTCGTTATTATTATAATCCATAACTAGATATTGCAAGGTGTAATGTTTTTCTAGATGTACAGTGAAATCTTTCTTACATTAGCATTATTTTGTTTCCATAGAGCACAGCCCGTGAAGTAAAGCGCTTAGATTCCATAACGAGATCACCTGTATATGCACAATTTGGAGAGGCACTGAATGGCTTGTCAACTATCCGTGCATATA
>BPVZ01000094.1:215731-230077 GCA_020521535.1 Rubroshorea leprosula
TTTACATAAAATATTAAGAAAAAGAAAAAAAAAAAAAGAGGGAAAGATTCAAATGCCTTGTCTGCATCATCCTCTTTCACTTCTCTTCGCGCGTTGTCTCTCCTTCACTACGGTTAGTTACACTAGTGCTTAAAAAGACTTCAAAAAAATCGTTTCTTTACATAAAATAAAAGACAGACCTTCATGGGGTAGGTACGCTGGATCTTTGTGCTTTTTATAGTTGCAAATCTACTCATGTTTTGTCCCTCTTTTGGGACCTTCTCTGCTTTCCTTTGCGTTATTTTACAGTGCTGAGGTTCTAATTTTCCAACTCTTTGAAAACTACATAAAACGAACCATGCATGACACTTTTCATGTTACTATCATCGGCCATGTTTTTCTTGAAGGTTTAATCCGAGACTTTGGTCCGCAACAACACTCTTCTGGGACAGAGGTAGTGTAAATTGTTGTTTTTGTTTGTGTTTTACATTGCTTTGTATCTTGAAGTTGAAGAAGCATATTCTGCGCAGCCAATGAAAAGCTTTTTACATTAGATATGAAATTTATTTGCATGTTAAACCCTTTAGTGTATGTGAATCGATTTCTTGGATAGGCAGGATCTGAGTTCAAAAAAAAAAAAAGAAAAGTTGTGGGTTCTGATTTCTGTGATGGTTTTGTTCGGAATTTTGACAATAATTTAATATGGGTTGATTTTACAGCTCTCAACAAATATAACTACATAGGAAAAAGAGAAATAAATTCATCATTATTAAAAATAATACCATAATTTAAAAACTTTCTCACTAAATTCAATATATAGAAGCTGTCAAATTCTTCCTACTCTCTCTTATTCTTCACGATAATTTTCTCATATTTTCTCTCTTTCTGTTTTCTCTCAAGGGCGTCCACTCACTTAGCTCTTCTCTTGCTTGCTCTGACTCTTTGCATGCATGGATATTTATAGTGAAAAATCCCAACCGCCCAAGCAAGTTTTTCTTTGCCTTATTACCACTGGTGCATGATTTTCTTTGCTCATTAAATGGGGTCATTATGCAATTTTGCATGATTTCAACAAAGCAAATTCTAGCCCACAACTAGCTAGGTTGGTGAAGAAAACTTCCACATGAAAATTCCATGGAATTGGACTTTCTACCAACAGGTTTATCTGAGCATAATTCGAATAATGTGACTTACAATATGTGCCATGTCTTTCTCTGAAGTTCTGAAGTGTGATTTTTGTTTGTTCTTATTAATCCAGGTTGTGCATTGTGTTGAAGAACAGTGGATTGTGGAGTGATTTAGTAAGTACTTTGAGAAAGCATCGAACTTTCTCATACACCTAGCAATTTCTTCATAGGGAAAAGGGCTTAATTTTTGGTTTTGAACTTTCCAGGGTCATGATTAAAGATGGGTTTTGAGCCATTGATTTGGTTTTGTCAGCCATTGATTTGGTTTTGTCAGCCAGTTGCTAATGGGATCTGGGCAATAGAAGCTCATAGTTCTTTTGGTGCATACACACCTTGTGCTATCGATTCCCTGGTGATTTCCATTTCTCATTTGGTTCTTATGGGCCTCTGCTTATACCGGGTATGGCTGATTAAGAATAATACCAAAGCCCAAAGGTTCTGTTTGAGGTCAAATTGGTACAATTATATCCTGGGGTTATTGGCTGGTTGTTGTCTTGCTGAGCCTCTTTTAAGGTTGATCATGGGTATTTCAATCTTTAATTTGGATGGAGAGACTCGTCTTGCTCCCTTTGAGGTGGGATTTCTCTTCAAACTGTTTTAATTAATTGTCTATGACCCATACCAAAAAAAAAAAAAGTGTACACTTGATTCTAAGAGTTGTTAGTTTGGTATTTATCTTTCAAATAAATAACTTCTGATTGTTGGATTTTGCAAGTCATATGGCTACTTGGATAAACAAATATTTGGTTTACAACTTATTTTCTTGCAGGCAACTTCTTTGATCATTGAAGCTCTTGCTTGGTGCTCCATGGTCATTATGATTGGATTGGAAACTAAAATTTATCACAGGGAGTTCCGCTGGTATGTGTGGTTTGGAGTGGTTTACGTGTTGGTTGGGAATGCTGCACTGCTCAATTTTGTTCTTCCAGTGAGGGATATGTATAATAAACGGTCAGATTTCTCCATTAATTAATTTGGTTTCTTCTCACACCAAAAGTGTGAACAATTTTCTTTTCCTTTTTGATTTTCTTATTTTTCCTATGTAATAGAGTTTTGCTGTGAGATTTCATGCATTCTTCTGGATTAGATATCTATACATGTTGACACAGCTACTAATCACATTATTATTTGATGCAGATCTGTCCTATGTTTGTACATCAGCATGGTTTTATGTGAGGTTTGTTGTCCCAAGACCTGCCCTAATCTCTCTCTTTTCCTTCTTCTTCTTCTTCTTCTTCCTCTTTTTTTTCTTTTTTTTTTCTTTTTTTGGCTAAGCCTGCTTGGGTTTAAGTGAGGGAGGCCATCAAAACTTCTTGTGATTCAAAGTAGTCCTGTATCAAGCTTGTGATCAAGATATTTATTTTTAACGAAGAAATAACATTAGCTCAAATTTACTTTTACGATGGAAGCTTTATTTGGGGTCCTTCTGCTGGTTCATGTTCCTAATCTGAATCCTTGTGCTGGTTATCTTATAATGCAAAATGAGTTTCCTGACAATGTTGAATATGAAGCACATTCTGTAGACGAGCAAATTTGTCCCGAGAGGCAGGCCAATATCTTCTCTAGTAAGTAGTACTAACTAGCATTCAGGATACCACAACTTTTTTTTTTTTTTGGTGCTGACAGGATACCACAAGCTTAAAAAACAAAACTAGCTCAAGTTCTGGGTATTTTGTCGATGAGCCCCAGGCAACATGTTACTATATCATGCAAAATGGTTCTTTTCTTCTTCTAGAAGTCTAGACTCCTAGATTGTTGTTGTTTGTTTGCCAAACTTATGTACTTTCTTTTTATGCTTTTCTTGGTTGAAAAAAATATTGTGGTAGGGATGGTACAGTCCAGATTTTTTCTAGGTCTTCTACTGAAAATTTGTTTCACTGTCCTCTGATAGGAATATATTTTGGCTCGATTACTCCACTCATGCAGCAAGGTTATAGAAGACCTATCACAGAAAAGGATGTTTGGAAGTTAGACACATGGGATCAGACTGAAACACTGATGAAGAAGTTTGTATCCTGTTGCTTCTTTTGCACTTGCTACTGCAAGAGTTTTACTGATGATCAATGTGTATAATAGTTTTGACCTTTGCAGGTTCCAAAGAATTTGGGCTGAAGAAACTCAAAGAAAGAAGCCCTGGCCTTTAAGAGCACTGAATAATAGCCTGGGGGGAAGGTATGTTTAAACTACATTATTTTTTCTCCTTTCTTTTCTATCCTAAACTTCTCCCAACAATCTCTTAGCAAACTAGATATAGTCTCTTTGTTGCCTTCTCTCTAAGTCAATTAACTGCTTTTTACATAACTGTCTCAGGTTTTGGTTGGGAGGCCTATTCAAGGTAATGAATGTTACCCAGTTTTCAATATTGGATACCATTTGACCATTGACAAATCAAGGACATTAAAATCATGCATATTCTGTATAGATGACAATCATTGTAGATTGTATTCTCCTATGCATGGACATTTTTCTATTATAGATTGTGCTGGAGAACCTGGAAATCATTGGTGGATGCAAGCACTTTATTATTTCTCATTTGAACATTGTAGATTGGCTTCGACCTTTCTTTGTTTGTGGGGCCACTCTTATTGAACCATCTCTTAAAGGTTAGCTTTATATTTCATTATTTTGCCTTTTCAATTCATTCAAAAATTCATTATCTATTTGTTTGTCGCTTACAATATTCTAGGTTCATGAATTGCATTTAAAACATCATGCCAGATGACTATGAAACATTGGAGTTTGCTGTAAATATATTTATATATTCACAAGTGTACAGTAAAGAGAATGAAGAATATATATTATGTTTTTTCATTTTATGCCTCATGCTACATTAGTCGAAGAAAAGTCCATCACTTCCTTTCTTATGGTCTGCAGTCAATGGAACAAGGTGACCCAGCTTGGATTGGCTATATTTATGCCTTCTTATTTTTTGTTGGTGTGGTATGTTTTCCTATCCTGTACTTTATCTAGGATTATGATATGAATTCAGTTTAAGGAAATGATTATCTTGGGCTTCACCTGTAGTCATTCTCATATTGATCACTTAATTAATTTGTGTCAGTCATGTGGTGTGCTTTCTGAAGCCCAGTATTATCAGAATGTTTATCGTGTTGGTTTCCGTCTGCAGTCAACCTTGGTAAAAAATTTTCTCCATCTTACAAAAACTCCTAGAAATGCGTGGAACTTTTTAAAGTTCACCAGATAACAGGCTCAACCTCATTTTCCTTCCTAGTGGACCCCATTTCTCTGCATGGAAGTTATTAGAGGTTTGCTAAATGAATAAATGCCAATGTGAGATTGCTGCCATCCTCATATTCTACTGCTTCTGTTCTGTTATAGGTGGCTGCTATATTTCAGAAATCTTTGAGACTAACCCCATGAGGCTCACAAAAATTTCCCTTCAGGAAGGATAACAAACATGATCACAACAGATGCCAGTGCAAATGAGGTATGAATGCATCTCTAGTAATCTATTGTATATGGTGTAGTATAGAAATTAATATCTTAGTGGCTACAAGATAATCACATTTGTTGCACCCATATAAATCTACAAGGTAGTCTGTTGGCTTTTAAATTATTGGATATCTTAATTATAATATCTCTATGTGATTTAGCTGCATAAAAATACAGTGTGAGATTTCAAACATCAAATGAATTTTATATTGCCCTTGTACCCTTAGAGATGGGGTTAATAAAAAGATTAAACTTTGGCTTGCCAATTCATATTATTGCATAATTTTCAGATGTTTAGTCTGAAGTCCTTGTTGCTTGGTTGAATGATGTCAAAATTGAAGATGTAACAGCTATTCTGCTGCAGCCAAAAACAGGAACAACATAAGCATATAATTTCACATTTTTCTTTTCGGGTTTGGAATAAGCTGAGATTGTTGTACCTGTTCTTCTTCAAGCAAATGTGCCAACCACTTCATGGATTATGGTCAGCTCCATTTCGTATTGTCATGTCAATGGTTCTCCTTTACCAGCAGCTTGGTGTTGCTTCACTTCTTGGAGCATTAATTCTAGTCCTTATGGTCCCTGCACCGGTAAGAAAAGTCCTTGCCTAATTGACTTTTGTTTCTGATATCGACTTGTAAACAATATGACACGAATAAGTGGTTTCTGCTGCCTTTGCCATTGTTTTCTACACTGTACATCACACAAATTATTTTTTTGTTTCATACTTTATTCATTGTGTCATACCAATTTTCTGTCTCCTGGGGACAGACCATAATTGTTAGCAAAATGTGAAAAATGACCAAGGAAGGACTGCAGTGGACTGACAAGAGAGTTAGCCTCATGAATGAAATTTTAACTGCCATGAACACTGTGAAGTATGGTTGAATCTGATCCCTTTTATCTAGAGACATTGTCATGCCATCAACAATTATTTTACTAGCTCTGTGCTGGAAAATGTTGCAGATGTTACGCATGGGAAAAGAACTTTCAATCTTGAGTACAAAGTATACAAAATGAGGAGCTGTCATGGTACCACCAAGCAAAATTACTATCTGCTGTATGATACTAGAACATTTTAAACCTATTATTGCTCCTTCTATATGTTTTGAAGGTGCTAAAACATGCTGGTTTGCTAGTTGATTTACAAAGTTTCCATGGCTACTACATCTATTCACTGTTCAATGGAAGTTTTAAATGTGATGCCACTAGAGCTATCTCAGGAATGGCATTCTTTTCAAACGTTAACTAGTTGCCTTCCACTGCAGCTTAACAGTTTTATGCTGAACAGCATACCAGTTGTCTTGACTGTGGTTTCATTTGGGACATTCACTTTGCTTGGTGGAGATCTGACATCATCTAGGGCATTTACATCACTTTCTTTGTTTGCAATGCTACAGTTTCCTTTGAAAACACTTCCTAATTTATTAAGTCAGGTTTTGCACATTTCACCTCTGATATACTTGTGTTCTACTGAGACAACCACACATGTTTTATAATCCCTTTTTTTTTTTTTTTTTTTTTTTTCCCTATTGGTATATTGTTTTCTCTATTTAACAGATCAAACTGATCTAGGAATTCAAAAGATTGACAAACTTCGATAAATCAGCTTCAAATTGCTTTTTTTGGTTGACAGGTTTTTACTATCTAATACTTGAGTTTTTCAGGTTGTAAATGCTAATGTATCATTAAAACGTCTTGAGGAGCTACTCTTAGCTGAAGAGAGAACTCTAGCACCAAATCCACCACTTAAACCAGGTCTTCCAGCTATCTCAATCAAGAATGGCAATTTTTCATGGGATTCAAAGGTTGAATTCTTTCATTCTTGAATGGTCAGATTTTCATCGATGTTTTTATAGCGTTTTTATAGTCAAATGTTCTTCTTCCTCGGAGTACCTAGAAATTTCAAATTGCATGCTTTTTCTAGGCAGAGAAGCCTACATTATCAAAAATCAATTTGGATGTGCCAGTTGGCAGCTTTGTTGCCATTATTGGTGGAACTGGAGAAGGGAAAACATCTCTTATATTGGCAATGCAAGGGGAGCTGCCTCCTGTTGCCACTCCAAGTGTTGTTATTAGAGGAACAGTAGCATATGTTCCTCAAGTTTCATGGATTTTCAATGCTACTCTAACTTATAGCCTTTTAGGGCTCTGGAATAGTGCTTTCTCAGTATCCACAGGTTCTAATCTCCTTTGCACTTGAAAATTTTCATATTAACATTCATGCTTATTGGCCTTCACTTTTATTCTCACAGGTACGTGACAATATATTATTTGGATCTGGATTTGACCAGGAAAGATATTGGAAGACAATAGATGTTACTGAATTACAGCATGATCTTGACTTACTGCCTGTAAGCAAATCAAGAATTTAATGGCTTATATGTTTATAACTAATTATGCTTTGATGTGGAATGTCTTCTAGACTGATACTTAATCCCTCAGGGTCATGATCTCACAGAGATTGGTGAAAGAGGAGTGAATATTAGTGGTGGGCAGAAGCAGAGAGTTTCCATGGCAAGAGCTGTCTATTCCAATTCAGATGTCTACATATTTGATGACCCTTTAAGTGCTCTGGATGCACACATCAGACATCAGGTACTAGTTCATGCTAGGCAGTGAAAGATCATGGATTACTCTGATCAACATCATGGTTCTCAGTAAATCTGATGTGATCCTGGTAAATGTGTTGCATGGTCTTGATGGATTTCTTCCTGTGCCAGGTTTTCAGCAAATGTATCAAGGAAGAGCTGCAAGGAAAAACCCGAATACTTGTTACAAACCAGCTGCATTTTCTTCCCCAAGTGGACCAATTAATTTTGGTCTCTGAAGGTATGATTAAAGAAGAGGGAACTTTTGAGGAGCTTATGGAAAATGGCAAGCTATTTCAGAATATGATGGAAAATGCAGGGAAAATAGAAGGAAAAAAAAAAGTGAAGAGAATAACTTAGATGAGAAAATCAAAAAAGAAGCTGCAAATGGGGTTGCTGAGATGAATGATCACCCATCAAAAGGGGGGAAAGGGTGCAAATCTATGCTTATCAAGCCGGAAGAAAGGGAAACAGGTGTTATCAGCTGGAATGTTCTGGTTAGGTAATGTAGAATATCATTTTAACAATAGTACTTATGGTTACTTGTCATACAGTTTTCTTTTTTCTTCCAAATAATGATTGTTACTATTTATTCTTCTGGTTTTTGGAGGAAATCTAAACTCTGATGGATTATGGATTATTTTTCTTTTAGATTTAAAAATATCCTTAAATAGAACATTATGAAATTATGTGTTAATTCAGTCTCTATTGGCAGGTACAAAGATGCACTAGGAGGCCTGTGGGCAGTGATGATAGTCTTTACATGCTGTTTATCAACTGAAGTTCTTCAAATTTTAGGTAGCACCTGGTTAAGGGTCTGGACAGATCAAAGTACTTCAAAGAATTACAGACCTGGACACTACATTCTCATTTATACGCTACTAGTGTTTGGACAGGTTTGTTTGCAGTTCATAGACAGTTTCGTGTGATACTTATTTAACTAAACCATGCATCCTATCTTGTATTCTATTCCTGTACTACCTTTGAACAAGTATCTTCCTTTTTTGTTAGAATAAATATAATTTAAAAGAAAATAGATAGTTCCAATAGATGCTGAGAAGTATCTTTACAGGAAGATCATAAAACAAATGCCAGATGATTTGTTTGTAATACTCTACACTGCTAGTATAACATGTGGGGAGAAGTTGCAGTAAATCAATCTCTTTATGTATCCTCCTTCCTTCAAATGCAATTTTTTGTTCCTAGTATTAGTAGTAGAAAAGGTATTAAAAATAAGATGAAAAACAAGAAAGAGACTTTACATAATTGCAGATGGTCTGACTTGCTCATATCTTCTGGATTCAGGTGACAGTGACATTGACAAACTCCTTTTTGTTGATCTCTTCAAGTCTTTGTGCAGCCAGAAGGTTGCATGATGCCATGCTAAATTCAATCCTAAGAGCTCCAATGCTATTCCTTTCATACCAATCCAACAGGACGTGTGATAAATAGGTTTTCGAGGGATATAGGATGTATAGATCACAAAGTTGCCAACTTTATGAATATGTTCCTCAGTCTAATCTGGCAGCTTCTTTCAACTTTTTCCCTGAGAGGCATTGTGAGCACAATTTCATTATGGGCCAAACTGCCACTTCTTATCTTGTTTTACACATCCTATCTATATTATCAGGTATTTTACTGTTTGAAGCCTTAGGCATGAAACACCATCTTAACCACTATTGCTTGATTGTGACACACATCTGCTACAGCTTTTTCCTGCCCAAAATTTTGATATTATTTGCTGACTACAGAGCACAGCCCGTGAAATAAAACGCTTGGACTCCATTACCAGATCTCCTGTTTATGCACAATTTGGAGAAGCACTAAACGGTTTATCCACCATCAGTGCATACAAAGCATATGACAGGATGGCCAACATTAACGGGAAGTTCATGGATAATAACATAAGATTCACTCTTGCAAATACCAGTGCAAATCATTGGTTCAATATAAGGTTAGAAACATTAGGGGGCATCATGATTTGGCTGACAGCTACTTTTGCAGTTATGCAGAATGGAAGAGCAGAAAACCAGGCAGCATTTGCAGCAACAATGGGTCTACTCCTCAGTTATACTTTAAATATCAAGAATCTTTTGGGTGGTGCTCGAAGACAGGGAAGTTTAGCTGAGAATAGCTTGAATGGTGTAGAGCGTGTGAGCGCATACATTGATCTATCTTCAGAGGCTCCAGATGTAATTGAGAGCAATCGACCACCACCTGGGTGGCCTTCATCAGGATCAATTAAGTTTGAGGATGTTATCCTACGTTATACGCCTGAACCTCCTCCAGTATCGCATGGATTATCCTTCACTGTTTCTCCAAGTGAGAAGATAGGGATTGTGGGAAGAACTGGTGCAGGGAAATCAAGCATGCTAAATGCATTATTTCGTATTGTTGAGATGGAAAAAGGAAGAATATTAATTGATGGTTATGATCTTGCTAAATTTGGACTAAAAGATCTGCGAGAGGCCCTCAGCATCATACCACAATCACCTGTTCTTTTCTCAGGTACCATATCAGACATTCTAGATAAGTTGTCATAACTCATAATCATTGTTTTATTTCCATTTCCTGCTCATCTAGAATGCATATTACAATGGTCTCCTTTTGATGGTTGAAGACTTCTAATTATAAACTATCTCATTTTGATTGTCTTTATCGTGTTTAGGAACCGTGCGATTTAATCTTGATCCATTTATGAGCACAATGATGCTGACATGTGGGAGGCTTTGGAGAGGGTACATTTAAAGGATATCATCAGGAAGAATCCTCTTGGTTTAAATGCTCTGGTACTAAACATATACTTCAAATTTTTGAATCAAGGATTGATATGCTAACCTGGCTAATTGACATATATTAACATAATATTCAAAATTAAGAAGGAAAATAATGACACTGTTGACTATTTATTTTCATTTGATTTCATGACAAGGTTTTTGAGGGTGGGGACAATTTTAGTATTGGGCAGAGACAACTACTAAGTCTTGCTCGAGCATTACTGCGGAGATCAAAGATTCTTGTTCTAGATGAAGCAACTGCAGCTGTTGACGTTGGAACTGATGCTCTTATCCAGAAAACTGTTAGGGAAGAATTCAAATCATGCACCATGCTAGTAATTGCTCACAGATTAAATACAATCATGGACTGTGACCGGATTCCTGTGCTTGATGCTGGCCAGGTGAGCCTTCAAATGGATTCTTATTTTGACAATTCCTCCTTTCTTTCTTCCTGCAAACATGTGGGTATGTAGAACACTACTAGAAAAGGCCTGAACTTCTTCCCATCCATAGAGCATTCCATATGTTCCATGGATTGCCTGCATATATTATGCATATGCTAACTTAAGAATAAATATGGGTCTGCTCTTCCTGATCAGTAATAGACATGTCATGGTTTCCATGGCTTGCTGTGACGAGCAGGTTGCCCCAACGTAGCAGGCTTAAAGTGTAAGTTCATGAAATGTAGAAGACAGTAGGCAACTGAAAGTGTCAACATGCACAGTTGACTGTACCAGTCTTTCGTTATATGATTAGAAAGGTATTAGGTGTTATCAGACATTTTGTGCACAAGCTCAGAAGTATGGTTTTCTCAAGCTTTGATTCTTAGTAATAGATTTTGCAATGATACTTAAAACAGACTCATGGTTAATGCTAGAAGAATTTTCATTTTCCACTTTACCATGTTCTATTCACTACATCAATGATTAAATTGACCTCATACCACCACATTTCTTTTGTATAACCAAAATGCAACATAGTGAAAGCAACATTCCGTTAATCATCATACTCAGTGACACCGGCTATTGGCTATCCATCTTTCTCTGTCGTCATTATACTCGTTGTGGCATCAGTGAACCCAGATAATCTCTGGCAATTCAAGCAGATTTAGCATGCTGAGTCCTCTGACACACTACAATTAAGTTCTGGCTTGACATGGCCTTGAATTGCTTCAAAGGCTTCAGCAGAAGCACTGGAGAACCCCATTAATGCCTGGAATACATTGGGAAGGCTTGTTTTTAGGTTGTTTAGAGTCATGGTCTTGCTAACCTGTATGGAGTCTACATATTTGGCCTTCTCTGCATCGACTTGCTTCTTTAAGGCCTCAGTTTTGACGCACTTCTGTGACAAAGGATGTTTTGGACTTAAATTGGGGTTCAAATCGTCAACAGCTAAGCTTCCCTCTGCCTTTCTTTGTAACTCAGCTAGCTCCTTTTGCAACCTTTTCTCAAGTTTATCAGATTTCTTTTGCTGGCTGAGCTCCTCAGCCTGCTGCTGGATTATTGATTGTATGGCTAACAGAAAACTCTTGATGGCTTCTGAGGCTACCTGTAAGCAGCACACAACATAATAAATAAGATGATTTCCCCAGTGAGCCATTTTTGCAGCTGTACTACTAGTTCCATAATACAAATACCACTGGCTGAAATCTGAGATCATTAGTAAACTAGGAAAACTGGCAGTCATATGAAGATCACAGCAATAAATACCTTATCAGGTAATCTTTCAGAGGCAGTTTGCCATTCTTCACAGAGCCTGCGAACTGCAGATGAGCAACCATTCTGTTGCTGGTTATCCACGAGGCCGTCAGTTAGTTGGATCCACCTGCGGAGTGTTGTTGCATACACTTGCTGAGATTTTACCAGTCTGCAGAAGCTGTTGTACCAGCAAACAATCTCGGCTTCAAGCTGAGCTGTGGCCTGACGATGGAATTCAGTACTCAGATCCATATCTTGATTATCAGAAAGATTATGCAACTTCTCAGCAATATGGTTTTGAGATCGATGACATTCATACATTGTTCCCCACATTTGCATCAACCTGTCAAAGGATTCAAGCAAATAACAATTGCAGCACAAGCCATGCTATCTATTCATACAGCATACATCTTTAAAAATCCTTACCCAGAAATTAACATGATTAGCTGCGGGTAAAGCTCCTGATCAATGAGCTCCAATATAGTTGAACAGGTGCTACTTATTGATTGTTGCAGTCGACTTATGTCCATCTCCAAACTCTCAACACTTGACCGTGTTTTCTCAGTCTTGGTCCAGTCATGGTTTTCCTCTTCTTGCTTTTGCAGCAACTTTGATTTCCTTTCATGCTCTAATTTAGCAATTTCTTCCTCCTACAGGTATCAATAGTTATCCATAAGAACACAAAGCCCTGTCCAGGAGAGAATATGGAACAGAATATTTTCCACATATAAAAAAACTTTTGTAACACAAATTCTACTAAAAGAGTAGATATTTTTACATACAGAAAACTTTCCAAGTTTCCAACTATTCATGTAGTCATATTACTAAAGCCAAGTAATAGTTTAGCAAAGGGTTACACCTTCACTTCTTTGTAAAGTTTCTGTTCTGCAGCATATAGCCTATCAAGTGTAATGCAATGAGCTCCCGGCCTGCATGGTTCACTTGACCCACGAGCAATAGCATCTCTTGTAAACTGAAGTGACTTAGAAGACCGACTCCAGGACAAGGCACTAAAAACATTTGTAGAACTGCTCCTCTTTCCTGTGGGCTGAAAAGTTAGGACAACTTCCAAGAAAGCCTTAAAACTAAAGCTATGAATGATATGGTAATATAAACCGCCCACAAGTGGTCTATGACATTAACATGCATAGACACAGAATGATGATAATTATTAAATAGAACTTCCTACTCTAGTTCCTTGAATAAAAAAACCTTGGTGCCACAAAATACATAATTGTTGAAATGTTGTTCTTACTTTTGTGTTCTTTGTAATTCCACGGAAAAGAATTATCCCCTGGATTGATATCCATAAAAACAGTGATTTCCTTTCCACCAGCTGATGCTTTCAAGAAATAGTCATCAAGCTTCTTAACAATACCCTCCAAAGTAATTTTGCTCCTCCATACTACCATGGGCATATCTGCAGTTTCTTTAGCATACCAGCTGCTCGTCATTGATGACTTACCATCAACAACTTTTCCACGCTGGAGCTTCTCAGGGAGAGTACTTACATCAATATTTTCAATAACTTCCTCCTCACGGTCATCCTCTTCAAATTCTGCCTTGGTCTCAGCCCAATTTTCCTCATCAATAGGTTCCACTGTTTCACTCTTCTCTTGATGATGATGAGGCGATGAAGACCCAAAAGGATCCCAAAAATCCAATGATGAACTCAGAACTGGTGGTGGAGTACAACAGTCATCCTGATTAATCTCTATAATGTCTTCTTTGGCAACTTCTTCCATCTTAGTTTCATTGGCCTTTCTCAAATCAGGGCTAAAAGGAGGTGGTGGAGGGGAAGGAGGCAATGGGGGAGGTGGAGAGGGAGGCAATCTCAGGCCATAAGAGGTATTTTCAGGCTTCAGCAACTCTGACTCGGTAAATTGCCTAAGAGTGACACCAGTATTCTTCAATGCTCTCAAATAAGCCAGTTGAGCATCCGCAAATTCTCCTCTATACCCCACCAGTTTTTTCATCAGCCTTTTTCTCTGCTTACATACCTGCACCCTCTCTTCTTTGTCAATCCTTGACGCAACACAACCCATTTTCTCAATATGGGGTTAACAAAATAAACTAGTCTATGTTTTAACCTCAACACATAACACACTAAAAGTCGGAGTTGCCTGAATCTCTTGTGCCAATCAAATTCTCAAAGGAAAACACAATCGTAGGTCCCCACCACCTCCAAATGCAAAATTTGCAAGCCACAGCCATACCCATTCCTGAAAAATAAAAGACCTTAAAAGGAAACACAAATCACAGAAGCTAGGATTTTGATGAATGAAACTCCTTTGTTTTGGTCAAAAATAAAATCTCAGAAGCTAGAGTATGCAGCAGTCTGAAGAGCTCCAGTGCTCACAGATTATCAAAACATTAAAGACATGTCTCAGATGGGTGCAACTTAACTCAAACATAAAACATTCATTCATAAGCCCACCATGTATGGTTATCAAAGAATCAAAGGCATAGAAAAGACTGGAAATCAGCGACACCCAATTTCAAAGATACCATCTAAAACATACCCATCAAGCTGGAAAAAACATCTTCAAATGGGTGTGCTTAAATTGTTTCGCTGATACTCCCACAATATCTTTTAGCCCAAAAGATGATCTTGACGCCCAAAGATCCAAACTTTAAACCCCCAAATCCTCACTTTACAAGC
>BPVZ01000094.1:269248-284880 GCA_020521535.1 Rubroshorea leprosula
TTGCAATCCTCAGTACAAAGGGCTCCTCGCGCCTCAATTACATTTCCTCCATCATCCACATTGCTGTTATTCTCTTCACCATCATTGCTGGTTTTACGAAAGCTGACACCAAAAACTACACCCCTTTTGCCCCCTTTGGCGCTCATGGCATTTTCAAGTCTTCAGTTGTGTTCTTGTTAGCATATCTCGGTTTTGATGCTGTCTCAACAATGGCTGAAGAGACTAAAAACCCTGCTCGAGATATTCCCATTGGTCTTGTTGGCTCAATGACAATTATCACTGTTGCATACTGTCTGCTTGCTATGGCATTATGCCTAATGCAACCATATCAGCAGATTGACCCAAATGCCCCATTCCTTGTGGCATTTGAAGCTATAGGGATGAATTGGGCTAAGTATATTGTTGCTATCGGTGGATTGGAGGGCATGACCACTGTTTTGCTGGCCATTGTTGTTGGCCAAGCCAGATATCTCACCCATATTGCTCGTACCCGCATGATGCCGCACTGGTTAGCACAAATCAATCCAAAGACAGGGACACCAATCAATGCAACAATTGTCACGCTTGCTGCCACAGCAATCATTGCCTTCTTTACTGAACTTGATATTCTTACCAATCTTGCCGCAATATCAACATTGTTCATCTTCACGCTCGTAGCTATCGCTCTCCTTGTTCGCCGATACCATGTCAGTGGGGTGACAACACCAGCAGATAGAAACAAACTTATTATTTGCATAGCGTTCATTCTTGTGTCTTCTGCCGCCACTACTGCTTACTGGGCACTAAGTAGCGATAATGACTGGATTGCATATGCCATTACAGCGCCAATTTGGTTCTTGGCTACCTTGGCACTTCAGGTTATTGTTCCCAAGGCTAGGACTCCAAAACTATGGGGCGTTCCATTGGTTCCTTGGTTGCCTTCGGCTTCCATTGCCATCAATATTTTCACTCTTGGATCCATAGACCGTGCATCCTTTATAAGGTTTGCTGTCAGGACTGGCATCGTGTTGATTTACTATTTTCTAGTTGGGTTGCATGCGTCTTATGATACAGCCAAGGGTCATGGGGAGAATCAGGCTGCGGGGGGATACTGGAATGCTGAAGAAGGTCCGGTGTCTTCCAATTATACCACAAATCCTAGTAGTTAAAGCAGAAACATGAAGGTCAAAAATGTTTATAGCTTCTTCTAATTTATTTTCCCAAACGCGAAGGAAATTTCCGGCCTGGGAAAAAAAAAGGGTGTATGTTAGTAATAGAAATTATTGAGTGTATGTGTAAAGAAGCTTGCAGGGTTCCTTCATTGCGAATATATTTCAACCAAGGACTATATGTCCTTTATTTATATATATATATATATATATATTAGAGGATTAGCTATTTGGCAGATACCTAAACATTTGATCTTAAATCTAAATCAAGATTTTTAAATTAGTCAGGATTAATCCAACTGAGCTGTTGTTAGTCTACATGTCCTTGTTTCATACAATTGTGAAATTGCTTACTTCATGATTTCACTGTCTCTTTCGTATTTTAAAGCATAAATTCTCTAGTCCTCCCCTTGCACGTACATTACTTGTCCAGTTAATTTTATACCTGTATTTGCAGGTTCTCTCTCTCTCTTTTTTTTCCCCTTTTCTTTCTTTAAGTTCACGACTTGAACAGCTTTACATAAACCTGTCAAATATTAGATTGTTGTATTTTGCCGATAATTGAGAATTGATGGTTTGAATTAGTCATGAAATTAAATTAATGACCACAAATTAGCTGTTTATTTGAATTATTACTATATTTGTCTCGATAGTGCAGATTCCACCAATTACTGCAATTTACTAATGTACGTATGGCACCATACACTCTCTGGCTCTTCTCTCTGGAGCTGGAAGCAGAATACTGAACCATCAATACCCTTTCCTTTGCAGGTATCCCCATTTAATGTCCTTACTGTATTTTGTTTTGCCAGTTCAGTTGACTTTCTACCTCTTCATAATGACTTTTCACTAATTTCTCACGTAGAATTTTACATCCTAGTGTATCATTTATAAAAAGAGATATAGAAGTATTTCAAAAATCAAAAAATCTCTAGAATTAGATGTGAAAGAACGGAATAAAGCTTTCCAGTAGGCAAAATATTTACCAGAATTAGTGCAGAGAATATTAAGCATTCCACTAGGGGAAAGGGAAACTTTACATTTTTTGTTAAAAAAAAGTAAATTTTAATTCATTCATATTGGAATTCCTTCATACCGCTTAATTAATGAAGCCTAAAAATAGAAGAATCAACCGACTTTAGAGTTGGATTGATACTAGGGCACGTCTTAGTATTTACATCCTATGGTTAGCCTTGGAGTTTTTTGTATTTATAGCAGTGTTGAGAACTCTCTTTTTCTTCCCTATCTTCCTCTATTCAACCCCCAGGTACGTTTTCTGCTCCCTCTCCTTCTCCTAGTCCTCTCATCTCCCACTTTCACACACAAATAAAAAGAGAATCAATCTTATTCGAGTTTCTTTATTATATATGTTTATGCTGCAAGTATGAATACTATCCCTCTGGTTTTTTTTTTTTTTTTTTTTTAATTTTTGTCTATGCAATTATTCTTAGAACGCAAAAGAGAGAAAAAGGAGGTTGGGAAGAAGGAGAATAAAAACAAAAGTAGATCCTGCTTGAGATTGGACTCTGTTTGATTCTCTTTTTTCTAGTTCATTCCCTTTCCCTTGGTGATATTGGTTTGTGTTTAGGAAATGATGAATTCTAAACATCTATTTTGAATTTGTGATCTAAAATTCAGAGTAGTTGTTTTAGACCATACTCTTAGATCAATAGAGAGCGATTAATTTCAATGCATTTTAGTTTTTAAATTTTTTATGTACATATACTTTTTATTTTTTTGTACCAAATGATTAGGAAGAACAACTCAACAACGCCTTTTTTTGATATTGAACAGCTCAACTATTGATTTTTTTTTTTTTTTAAATTCCCATTTCTGTATATTACGAGGTTGAGAGTTTTGGTTTAATACTATAATACTGACAATCAGCTTTCAAGATGAGGGAATCTTACCAGATATTTTTGGTAAGCTGAATTCAGATTTTCCAGGGCACTACCTTTCCTCCCTGCACCTTCATTTCTTTTCGGCCCAAACTCAACTTAAACCAGCCAAATGGGCCCTGAAACCATGAGCTCTGCACTGCACCTAGCCCTTTCCTTATTTAGGCTCAAGCCCAACTGTCTCAAACTAATACCATGTGCCTTTCATCTATCCCCTTCCCCAATTCAGGGCCCAAACTCGACACTATTGTTACCCCGAATCAAATCCTCCTGTTGGTTGATATTTTTATATAAAAATAGCAAATATTACTTTACATTCTGGAAATCAACCAAGAGAAAATACAGGAGAATGCAATTGAAGAAGAAATATCTAAAATTGTACTTGATTAGCATAACCACATGGTAGATTTCATTTTTTTTGCCTTTTTGTTTTTTTAAGATCCACATGAGAGTTAGTGTAGATTTAAAACAAAAACATTTTACCTTAATTTGATCCTTGAATACGATCTATTCATGTAGTCTTCCATCCTTTGACAAATAGACACAAAACAAAATATTACAAATTCATTATCAGAAGGAATTTAGGAATCTTAAAATAGCATATATATTGCAAGACTTTTAATTATGAAACTCTTTTCTTAGCCATCAACTAAAGCTTTAGAATACCTATATAAAAATGTCTTCCTCCTCCCCTTTTTTTTTCTTTGAAAAATTAGGAGTTCAATTATTAGTATGCAGAGTTCCTAAAATGATTGACAAAGGACCAAAAAGGAGTGAAAGACGTAGTGATAGTGGAAACCCATAAGGAAGTGATCGAGTGGACATGGAGAGCGGGTTGATGGGTGGGTGGGTGATGCTAGGGTTCTTCATATCTACAGTCTCAAATTTAAATCTATATTTTTGTTCTAGAATATTATCATAAATAGATAAGAAGAATTTTAAATTAATGTTGCCTTTTTCTTAATTAAGTTTCTACTCTTTTTAATGAGTTTTCTTTGATAGGTTCATTGAGTATTTATTAAAGATTTTATTGAGATTTATTTAGACTTATTAGGTATTTATTTGAAATTATTAAAGATTTTAATAATTTTCTAAGATAGTGAAATAATAAGATTGATTTTATTATTAATATTGCATTTCTTTTTAATTAGGCTTCAACCTTTTTAATGAATTTTAGATGCATTGTATATTACTCCCTCCACTAGATTCATTGTATTTTAATAAAGGCTTAATCAGATTTAGTTGTCCTATTTTTTAAATAATAATAGTTTAATTTAATTGTTTTATTTTTTTATTTAAATAAGATATTAAATGTTAGTAATATTTTAATAATATTTTAATTTTACCTTTATCCCTTAAAAGATAAAAATGTATTAGAATTTTTTGTTTAATCATAAGTAGAGGTGAAAAAAAATCCTAATTATTGTTATAAACAAATTTTGTAATATAATAAATACATAAAATGAGATAACTAAATTGATCGCAAAGAGTATTTGATTCTTTGTATTTATTTAGAACCATTGATAATTGTTATTTAAGATTATTGAAGAATTTATTTGATAATGTAATTTTGATAATAGAGTAAGAAAAATATTAATGTAAGATTTTGTCTGCAGCAATTTTTCCATATTTAATTACTGAATAATTCTGCGTCACCGTTTTTATTTATTTATCCTCAGTATCCATAAATTACGGCTTTATGATTGGATCAAATATTAACCATTTTATCTCTAAAATTTCAGCTGACTTTTTCATCAGTTCAAAGCTTTTGATTGTTGCAGAACAACAATGGTGAAAACTTCTAGCAGTGATAATGGCGGCAGTGATGGGTTGAAGAAGAAGAAATGGAGATTAACCAAAGAAGATTTCCTACCGGAGGAGTCCTTCCAGAACTGGGGAAACTATGTCGCCGCATTGTCCAACACCAAGGCCAGAGTCATGGACCGTCTCCTTTCTCGGTCCCTGGATGAGGTCGAGCTGCACCAGGTGCGGGCTCGCAGCCAGCACGAAATGAAGAAAACCCTCAATTGGTGGGACATCATCTGGTTCGGCATTGGCGCCGTTATGGGTGCAGGTATCTTCGTCCTCACAGGGGAAGCTATGAGGAACTACGCTGGCGCCGCCGTCATAATCTCCTACATCATATCGGGTACCTCTGCTTTGCTCTCTGTTCTGTGCTACTCTGAATTTACTGTTGAATTGCCTGTTGCCGGAGGGTCATTTGCGTATCTTAGAGTGGAGCTTGGAGATTTCATCGCGTACATTGCTGCCGGAAACATCCTTTTCGAGTATGTAGTAGGCGGCGCCAGCGTTGCGCGATCTTGGACTTCTTACTTTGCTACTTTATGCAACCATGCACCGAATAGCTTCCGCATCCATGTACCGTCCCTGGCGGATAATTACAACTATTTGGACCCGATTGCCGTCGGTATTTCGATCCTGGTCTGTGTGGGAGCAAGTTTGAGTATCAAGGGATCGTCAAGGTTCAACTCCATCACTACCATCGCTCACATTTTTGTTCTGCTCTTCATTATCATTGCTGGTCTTACCAAGGCGAACCCCAAGAATTTCGTCGAACAGTTTGCCCCGTTTGGAATCCGGGGAATCCTGAAAGCTTCTTCCGTTCTGTTCTTCGCTTATGTGGGCTTTGATGGAGTGGCCACGCTCGGAGAGGAGATCAAGAATCCGCGTCGGGATATTCCGATTGGATTGATCGGATCCATGGCGATTATCATAGGTTTCTACACCGCTCTCTCCGCAACTCTTGCCTTGATGGTGCCGTACAATCAGGTTGATCCCGACGCACCATTTACTGTGGCATTCAAAGCTACGGGCATGAACTGGGCCAAATACATCGTCGCATTTGGTGCTCTGAAGGGCATGACTACCGTTCTGCTAGCCAACATAATAGCTCAAGGGCGGTATTTCACCCACATTGGCCGGACTCACATGGCGCCACCGTTTCTGGCCGCCATCAATGAGAAGACTGGAACTCCAATGAATGCCACCATCGTCATGACCATTTTGAACTCCATCGTTGCTCTCTTCACCAGCCTTGACGTCCTGGCGAACCTTCTTTCTATAGCCACTCTGTTCTTGTTCTCACTTGTGGCCCTGGCTCTTATAGTCCGACGTTACTACGTCGCTGGACAGACCACAGATTCTGATCGGAACAAGCTCATTGGATTCCTGATTCTGATTCTGGCATCGTCAATAGCTTCTGCTGCATACTGGGCGGTGAACACCGGATGGATTGGTTACACAATAACAGTTCCGGTTTGGTTTCTCTCCACCCTGGGGCTTCAACTGACAGTGAAGGAAGCAAGGAAGCCTAAGCTATGGGGTGTGCCATTGATCCCATGGATACCTTCAGCCTGCATTGCCATCAATCTGTTCATCATGGGTTCAGTTGACGGGGCTTCCTTCGCGAGGTTTGGGGTCTGGACGTTGCTCCTGCTGGTGTACTACTTCTTTATAGCACTGCATGCTTCCTATGATGCAGCCAAAGAGATTGAAAAAGAAGCCAGTGAATCTGCTCAGGGAAGTATTTGAGGCAGGTAGGTAAATATGATTCAAATAAGAAAGTCACATGTGGCTAAAACCAGTAGAATTGTTCCTTTTATTATATTTTATTTTGTAAATCTCAATCTCTTTGATGATTGGATGAAACTTTAATTAGTTTGTTTCTTATAAAGTACACATCAGTTGTTATCTTCAATTCTTCTTTCCTGCAACTCCTATTTCGACCATCTGAAATTTATACTTTTGAACTTGTCAAAAACTGAGGGAAGGAATATTGAATTACAAAGGCTACACCGTCAAGTCCAAATCTTGAAAATGCCAAATAACTAAGGATATTTGCTCAATTTTGACGAAAAGATATACAGCAGAGCTTAAAACCTGTGTTACATACACCGTTTGTTACATACAAAAACAGTTAAGATGACAATATTGCCCAAATGGATGATGAGGCAATAGTAAAATGGAAAGAAAACAAGTGAAAGAAAACCTAGTTGTGACAGGGACATAACACAAACCTGACAACCTTTAGAAGTATATGTATCCTTGTGAAAGCAATTGACATTGTTTTGATCAAATTCATGTTTCTATCTTGAGAAGGGAATTGAGGGATGTACTATTGAATCGCTGAGCAAAACCACGAATTATGAGAACAATCACATCTCTAAGATGTCGTGAATGCACCATCAAGTCTGCTTCATTCTCGCTATCTAGTACAATCCTAAACCTTCGTTGGTCATTGCGGAAGAGCTCCACCTGTTACAGCCATGGCCTTTTTAGTTGGTAAATAAGTCAAAAAAGAAGAGCTAGCTACTGGTGATCAGTTCAGGAGTAGCTAGAAAAAGTTTACTGCCGCCAGAACCTGAAACTGACTTTGCAAGGTTCAGTTCTAAGGAAACTATCTGACCAAGCATAAAATCAGCTCAACAGCTAGCATGATCAAAGTTGCCTAAACTAAAGTATGAAGCCAAAATCATTTTCGTTTCATCTTGCAATAGCCTTAGCTTGTGCATTTTCTAACTGACACAAAAATAAACTTACATGAAATGGAGGAGCATAGCTTCCACGAAGTTCAGTGGTTGGAAAAGAAGTTTTAGAACCTGGCTTCACAACCTTGACTCGTTTTCTATTAATTTCCAGAATTCTTCTCTCAAGACATCCTTCTCCAGGAACCTGCAACACAATAATGAATAATGATGAAAACAGATAATTTTCTTTATCAGTGCAGAGTCTGCAGACTATAACAGATCTAAGAATAATAATTATAAAACGAAAAAAAAATAAAAAGAGAGACAGAGAGAGTGGAATAAAAACCTTCTTTGGATTGCGGTCCTTATCGCACAATACCTGTTACCAAAGATAGAAGCAATTAGTGTAAGAACAACAACATTTACGTTTATTTTAAACTAATTTCTCATGTTAGTGTTACATATACCAAAAAGTTAGTTTTTTCCTTCTTTTTTTTAAATAAATAAATGAACAAGTAAATATCAAAATCCAAAGAAAAATCTATAAATAAGTGCTACAACCTAACAAAAGTTCACATTGCAAGATGCAAAGGTATAACATGAAAGTTGAAACTAAAGGTATATTCCCACCTCAAATTTTACAGATCCAAGATCCAGCTTCTGTTTCACTTCTCTGAGAACATCAGGCTCTGCAAAATAAACAACACATGATATCCTAGAACATCTAAAGATACCAAAGCAATGCAAGCAGTTGAAAATGAAATCAATGGACTTCAAAATTACCAACTGCAACAAGCTCTGTAGATGCAGAAACAGGTTGCCCCTCAGTTCCATCCTCCCTTATTGGAGTATAAACAGCCACCAATCTGTAGCCCACATCATCAACATTAGCTTCATACATCCTCCCTGTTTCTCCTGCAATATCAATCAATCCTTCACGTTGAATGTACAAATAAACTAAAACATGGATCATTCAATTATAGTTTCACAATGAGGTAAAGAATACATAATCTTATAAGCAGAAGACCGTTTTTCACTAGATTGACAGGAATTCTGCATACCTGGTATGGTGATAAGATCAGGACTTCCAACCATTGATCTGAGCCACTGAATTTTACTTTTTCCTTCTTTTCCTCCAGTATAAATGCCACGGACAGCATATAAGTTGGTATGATAACCCCTGCCCTCAATCTCCAGCTTGTCAATTCTAGGAAATCCTAAATGCAGAGACTTATATTAATAGATGAAAAACCTGATGAAAATAATATCTCCTTGGCCAAGATGAAGGGAATATTTATTGGTTTCTAATAGAGGTAAAAGTATTGTTGATTCTTGAAAATTTATTAAGAATAGATTATTTGCAAATGAACTTGAAATTACAAAGACCTGGCAATATGGGATCTGTCTCAGCATATGCTGGTTCACTCAACCTTCCAAACAAATCAGTCACAATACACTCACATCTCAGGCACCGACCAATGTCCTCAAACCGCACTTTGTATGAGCAGGATTGCTGGGTAGGCAAAGGCTCAAAGGATCTTCCATCTGTGGTATACAATGAATAGAACCTGCAGCAACCTTATGTCACATATAAGGAGCAAAAAGAATACAATTTCAAAGGACAAACTGTGAAAATAAGGATTTAACTTCTCAAAGGAGGATAACTTCCAACATTACAGATACAGAACAATATAAAGAATCAAACAACTACCTCAAATATATAAGTACCAAACTCACATACAGAGGTAGGATGCCAAACATTTGTCAGTACGATTCATATATCCTTTTTTTCTTTTTTTTCGGCCAGTAAAGAATATTCCATTGACTGTACAAATTTCTAGTTGAAACAGCTTATTTCTAAAAAGAATTGACAAAAGAACTTGAAAGGAACAGCAATTGCGGGGGAATCTAAAAAGGATAGTACAATCAAGTAGCACAATGCAGAGAATACCATTGGTAGCGAACATCTTTCTTGTACTTGCTCCAAACACATTGCTGACTTTCACTCTTTGGAATCACTTCAACTGCAGTGAGTACTGCACCTTCCACTGCCTTTCCATTGAGAGCAAGCATCTCTATCTTTGGAAGCTCTGAAGGATGATGGATAATAGTGATCATCAAGTTGCAAAAGTTGTAGAAAGTACCCATAATTTCTCTACTTAAAGTCAACATCTCAGTTATAATTAGCATTGTAACTTCCCATGTCCAAGCCTTAATTAATATCGTAAGAGGCTCAAAAGTTCACATAAAAGAAACTTGAATACACAAGGTAACAAGAGCGAGCTAGATAGCAAAGACTGTAAAAGGAGAAAATGATGACAATGAAAGAATAAATGAATAATAGGTTTTAAATCTTCTGATGAGACCAACTTTCATGCAGTTTTATAGGTCAATCTAGCCTTAAATTTAAGATCACTGTACTATTTATGTGAGATTCTTTGTGATTTTACATAATTTGGTTGTTTTCTCTTAGGTGAGGGCTAGCATAGCAATTTCTGAAAAGTTGGAGGCTCTAGTAACAAAATTGGAAATTTGAAGGATTGAAGATTTTGGTTCGAGCTTGCTTCAAGTCAAACCAACTTCAAATATTAAGAGCCACATCATCAAATTTCATGGCTTAAAAGATAGCAGGGCAGTTTTTAACGTGAAAATAGGAAGAAGGAAGTGGAGCAAAAGGGGGAAGAAACTGTCAAAGGAAAAAAAAAAAAAGAAAAAAGAAAAAAAAGAACGGTCTTTGGGATGCTAAAAAAGGAGAGCAGAACAGTGGCAAAAGAGAGGGAGGAAAAATCTGCTTTTTTTTTTCGATCTTTCTCATAAGCAACATTCAATGGGCTGACTTCTTCCAAATTCAGATCAGTAATTTCTTTCCTTGTACCCATAGAAAACCTGTGTTAAGTTCTACTTTTCTGTTTTAGTTTTAATGTATTCCAGCACAATTGTTTGTTTTCTATCTTTGATTATGGAGTAATTTTGTACTTGGGGTTATGTTGAAATCCAAATCATTTAGTTTTCATTCTGAGGAGTCAGAGCCTGATCTATTTTGCTTCATTTTGAATTAGTATTTCATTTGTAGATTGTTTTCTTGTTGAATTGGCCAACAAACAAGATGTATGGATGTTTAACTTGAACTGACAGGGAATAGTTAAATGAGACCACCAAATGAATGCCATTAATTTGAGGAGATAGAAATACTCTTAGAATTGATGTGTTCTTGAGAGAAGAATCACTGCACTTGAATTTTAGTTTCAATTCACTGCACTGCATATAGAAATATATAAGTAGGTGGGTTGGGATAATTTATTGTCACTTGAAAGAAGATCAGTAAAAACTCAAGGATTCTAGGACATGATTCAAGAGAGCAGAATGATCAGGATTTGGGTGAATTGAATGCGAACGGATTGTGCAGGTAAGTACACATAACCCTGAACTTTTTATAGAGGTTAAACCATCATTTTTAAGAATTAGTTATTTTCTTTAGTTTAGTTTAAGAAATTTGCTTTTACATCAAGAGTTTTTGATAGTTAGATAAAATTAGCACTAACATAATTTAGGTACTCAGTAGAATTTTTCATCATTAATCCTCGTGGAAACGATACTTTACTCACTCTTTATTACGTGATACGATAATGTGCGCTTGCATTTTTAGGTGAATGTTTCACAGTTACCAAATCTTCTCATCAAGGTATTGCATCTCCTGAAACACCATTGACAGACTCTTTCGTAACTTAATTTTCCCTTTCACATTCTGTAATTGACGTGACATTGAAATAAAAATTGTGGCTTATATTAACAAGTATGAGTTGGCATCCACATTACTTAGCCTAAATTGTGCAAGCATTAAGAGTGGGAAGTCAACATTAGAAAGCAATGACAATTTCCTGGACTACATGGGATTACTTACCCGGTAGAACAATATCTGTTGGCTCAGACAACCTAAGCTCTCCAACAACTGAATCTGAACGAACTGGTGTATAACTGTGAGAAAGTTGGACAAATCGAAAACATTAAGAAACATATGAAAGTAAGAAATAAATTTCAAATGGCATTCACCTATACACTATATAACACCAAACCAAAAGTTCAAAATCTACCAAACCACCACAATTAAGTAGAAAAATTCCTACATCCTTCCCTGACATAAGCCAGATCTAGAGATACAGACATTTAAATTTACATGGTTATTTTCCTACAGGTTTTCTTGAAAGTTATAAACAATAAGGTAGATTATCAAGCATTATTTAAGGCTTAACCATGGCAGTTTAGTTATTCTAGTAATATTAAGTGAGTGCAATTAGAGACTATGGATGTGCATTGACAGGCTATTCATGTCACCTAGCATCCAGACTCCAGAAGTATGTTTCATAACTCTCATTAGGTTTCATTGTCATTGTCATTTTTCTGCACAAAAAATGACCCAAAGTTTTGAATCTGTCTCCTCACTACAACGAAACTAACAGATGACAGCATGCAATAAATTTTAAATGGAAAACAGAAAATATATATAGGCATCTGATTGGCATGCAGAACATAGTTTTCTAATTCTAGATGATACTATTTAACAGCCCCAGACTAAAAAGAGAATGATGGAACACTTACCCAAACAACAATCGGCAATTGTAATCTGAATCTGAGGCTTCATAGGTTTTAGAGTTCGCTCCACTGATAAGAATGATTGTTCCCTCATTAGTCTCTCTGTACCAACTAAAGAGACTTGATCCCTCATATCCACCAAAATATTCTCCTTCACCAGAATATACTCCCAAAGCCAGCTTTTCAACATGAACATTAGAAACTACTGGTGGAGCTGCAAGAGGGTTCACCATGCATATGTTAAAATAACAATAACACAGAATAACATGGAAACAGCCAAAAGGAAAATATTGGGAGTAGTAGCACATGTAATCCATACCTGGGGCGACTGGTGAGTTGGAACTTGCAACTAATGGCTTTCCATATCTACCATCCACACGAGTGGGCAGCCAATGTACTACTAAATAAGCACCCACATCTTCAAGTGATGGCGTGTATGTCCTGTAACAATTGCAGATTATCAATTATTATTCAGTTCCTAAATGAAGGATGAAATTTATGAACCCATCACACCATATCAGAAAACTTACTGTGCTTTACCACACACAACAACATCCTCAGAAGAGCTGGATATATCCATCAATGTAGATCCATATAGTTTAGTCTTTGTTCTGTACCATGTATATTCTCCAACACCTTCTTGTCCACCAAAATACTTTTTCTGTGGAACAACCTCCTGATTCTCATAGCATTCATGAATAACAAGATCCAGTCCCACTGGGTCCGCTGATGGAAAAAAAAAAAAAAAAAGGAGGGGAAGAGAAAAGGCAACCAGCATGGATTTAAGTGCCACATTTTAAGCAAACAAAAGCAATAACTAAGAAAAGTTTACATATGCTGCATCAACTAAATCCTTGAGAAGAATATAAAACTAAATAATAAAACTGATTATTATGAATTTCAAGCAAAGGGCCCCAGCAACAAAATGGAATTTAGGAAAAATGTACAATGTGCTTTGGTTGTAAGGCAGAAATAGCCAGAAGAGTTTGAAAAGCTTCTAATGCAAAAGCACATCTTTATATGGTCTTAAGAGTTTCTAACTTCTTCATTTAATTTGCTGCTTCTGCAAATTGTAATTCAGGATCCAATCTGGCAACCAAATTATTCAAACGGCAGAAGTAACTAGATTTAGATTTTCTCATTAAGACTACAGCCCTGATATCCTGACTCGCTTCAAGTTCTTCTTAAACGACTTACTCAATTCAATCAAACAACCAATTCTTCAAATCATTATTTACCTAAAAAGCTAAGTAACTGAATTCCCTGACTAAGATTGCAGCTCTAGTCTTCTAAACTTGTTTAAAAATCCACATAAGACTATGAAAATCATTTTTTCACACATAAACGTTAGTATGGTTAAGAAGCATGTGCAAATGCTTTACATTTGGAACTCCGCAGATGGAGAGAGGAAGAAGGTTGCAAATTCCACATTATATTCTTTCTCTTATTGGAGACAAAATTTTCTGTGATAATGCACCATTCTCAGCAATCATATAATGTTCATGATAGAACGAGAGAGTAATAGCAGTTTTCCTACATTACAGTAATACAATGGTCATCTGCTCTAACGGGAAATTGTAAAAACACCAGCAAATGCTTTTATAGTTTATATGTCAAATTTCATATTAGTGAAAATCTCACCTGGAGAAATCAAGTCAGATATTACGCTCCTAGGACTGCCTTTCACTCCATCTTTGCGCATGGGAGAGAAAACAAGTTCAATACTCTTTCCCACATCATCAAGGGTTAAATCCACAAACTCTGAAAAGATTAGACTTAATTCAGATCTCAGACTTTTTCTTATATAGATGGTGAATAAAAAATAAATTTAGTCTATTAGAACTTACCATCAGTACTTAGTTTCTCCTTCACCCCATAGTTCTTCAGTCTAAACCATTCATGAAAGCAGTCTCCTCTCTCACTGAATCAAAACAAGAAATTCAATTTGACATTGTACACTCACTAGAAGCAGGCTAGAAGTTTCAGCCCTCATAAAGGATAATGTCAGCTCAGAAGTATTACCCTCCACTATATGAAGCAATGAAACTTAAACGTTGTCCTTCCATCATTGATCCAAGAAACTCCAAAGATTTACAAGTTGGGGGACCTGCATTTCAAAATTAATTTCCATGGTAAACCTGTTCTCCAAGATTCAATCTTTAAAAAATCTTGAAAAAGGAAAAATTATAATCTATACCAGGTATGATAGGTCCAATTTGTTCAGAAAGAACAACTGGACCACGAGCCCAATCACTTCTAATAGGTTCACATGAAACTGAAATAAAGTAGCCAATGTCATCAACTGAGAGCATGTATGAGGAGCTAGTGGCATCTCTAATTTCATGTTGTGTGCCATCTGAACCAGTCTGCAGATTAAAATTCTTGATTGATTAACCAGTAAGACAAAGAAGAAATAAATCCTCCATTGACAAACAAAAAGGACAAGTGAAGGTAGCAGAACAAGTTTTCACTTACTTGCATCCATTAAGTGTCAATGTTCTATTAGGTGATAATGTTTGCATAATGCAGTCAAATTAACTCATGGGTTATCAAGACTGAAATAGAATGAAGTTTAACAGAGTTGAATAATTACCCTGAGCCAGCAAAAAACTGATTCTCCCTCTTCACCACCCCAATAGTTTTTATCAACACTAAGTATACTTCCTTCCATAGCTTCACCAACTATTTGCAGAGAGAGCAATCTTGGACTTCCTGATCATCAACAAGCATTCAGTATAAGTATGACAAGCATTTGGTAAAAGTATAACAACCAAACTTCAAACACAAAAGCTAATCTAGATACTTTCCAAAATCTAGAATCTATATTACATTACCATGAAGTGCATACTTATGTTGGATTTGGATATGTCATGCATGTGGAATATAGATTCCAAATCTAAACTGTAAGGTAAGCTGATACTGTTGATTATCTGAAACTGGCCGATAATGCAAGATAATCTTACACTAATACTAACTACAAAACTTCTCTCCACTGCCACATTTGCCTAAATTTTACATCTAGCTATGAATTTGCAAAAAAATTAATAACCAAGTTACCAAAATAAAAGACAAAATAGTTACCAGGACAGATGTGTTCCTGACCCATGCAGGTTCTTGGCTCACCTACAGTCCCATCATCACGCACTGGGGTACACTGAAAGGAAATGAATTTGCCAATTGCATCTTTGGTTACACGATACTGTAGAAGCCCTGAAACCTCATGTATCAGAACACCAGCATCATTTTCAACCTGCAAATTTCAAAAAGTACTTACAAGTTAGAACAAGCATGATACAGTAAATTCTTAACAAATAATATACTTTTTATCAAAATATTAAAATATCTATTTAATTAAATTAAATAGTAAATAGAAAACCATTTATAATATAAAATATAAAAAATTGTTTATATTAACAAATTACATTATTAAATATTAATATATTATTGAGTGAATTATATAATGTAACTAAGGAATATATTAATTTACAAACTTAATAATACAATTAATA
>BPVZ01000094.1:304744-318823 GCA_020521535.1 Rubroshorea leprosula
TAGAAAAAGAAAAGGGAGACCATTGGTCTGTTGGAACAGGGGCTCCAGGACAATCTTAACCCGTACGAGATTTATTCACCTACAGAGCAAAACCAGTGAAACAATGCCAGAACCTCCTTGCGTGTTGACCGCGCTTCTTGCGTGTTGTTGACCACACGAGAAAGAAGATTCTTAATTAACCAGGGAGAGGGAAAGATAGAGTGCAGAATTCTGTTCCTAAATTACACTAAAGAGCGTGGATTGAACTTGCAGAGCGCGCGAGAGAGATCATCAATGGCGGATGTAGGTAAACCTCTGAGAAAAATAGCAGATGCATTCAAGGAACTTGCAGAGAAGGTGAACTCAGAAAACGCTGACGTGGAGCTGGCGCCCTTCTCCCACGCCTGCTCGCTCGTTGCTCCCCTCATTGGTTGTCTTGGCATCGCTTTCAAGTTTGCTGAGATGGATTACTCCGCTAAGGTATGTTTGATTCGCCAGTAAATGTAAGAAATTGAGAATTCGATCTCAATTAATTTCATTATATCAAAGAGTTCATGCAATTTAATCCGGTTTTGCTTTACCTATGAATGATTGTCCTGATGTAATTAAGGTATTTGATTTGGGAAATTAATGCTCAAATATTCAAAATTGATAACAGTGCATTTTCATTTCATGGTTATTGTTTCTTGAAAAGCAAGTCTTATTTAGCTGCCTAAATTGTTGACAGGTTGATGATCTCGCAGAGGCGGCGAAGTCAATTACAACATTGTCAGCGATGGTTGATCGAGATGTAGAGGGGAATTGCGTGAGGAGAGCAGGAAGTCATACCAGAAACCTCTTGAGAGTGAAGCGTGGGCTTGAGGTGGTCAGGGTACTGTTTGAGGAGCTTTTAGCTATAGAGTACGTATCATAATGGCTACTTTTACCAAACTAAATTTATGCCCCAATTAGCATCAGGCTATCCAAGTAGGTGTGGGTGTAATAACACTTAAATTTGGTTTCTTGCATACCCTTTTTGAGTCGGTATTACTTGCTAACGTGTTTTTCACCCTCAAGTTCGTGTGGAGACTTTGACGAGGAAATGTTGCTTCTGCAATAACTGTATGTTACGTTGCATAATCTGGCAGTATTATTAAGTACAAGATGCTGGTATGGTACTAAATGATTTATACTCCGTAGTTTTGTTCTATATTGATATGAAGGTGATAGTTCATCTCAGCCAATGCCACATCTCATTAGATGGTCTGATGCCGGAAGTAGTTGTCATGTTGTTTTCATCTTTCTTCTTCAAAACTTTTCACTTTGTTGCTATTTGATGTTAAAGTTGTTTAAACTTTTTGCCCTTCTTATGTTTGCTACTCAATTCAGGTATTCAAACGCTTCTCCCAGCTTCTGGGCAATGGCTACATGTTTTGCATGAGAGATTTTAACTTAGAACTGAGATAATACCCCATTTAATGCTAGCTTCACCAATACTTCTGCCATTGTCCTATTGAGACAAATCTTTCTTTTCAAGCAAGTCTTAGAAGACACAGATTTAAGCAGATGATGATTGATATGGAGGATGATATTAGGAATTGCTAATGTTAATACAATCTGAACACTCTATAATCTTTGTGTGGCAGTGGAAAATCATTTCGAGATCCAGCTGAAAAGGCCTATGCACAGGTTTTTGCACCACATCATGGATGGGCTATCAGGAAAGCTGTTGCCGCAGGGATGTGTGTTCTTCCTACAACAGAACAGCTATTGAGCAAGCTCAGTGAAGATGGTCAGTGAATGCATAAGTCGATTTTTACAGTCAAATGCACCTTAATAAGACATCTATGCTTTTACTTCATATTATGACGTTTTCTTAATTATCTAGTGGTTTGAAATGTTGTGGACCTGTTAGAGGTGGGTATTGGTAGTTGGTTCTAGGTTCTAACTGAAACCTGTTAACATTGAGCACAATATAATCTAGATTCTATAATTTGTTTGAATTAAGCATTTATGGAATACGGCTTGTGCTTATGTTGAATATTCCTGTTTTTCCTTGGTGGAGCAAGGTTCCCATCAACACTGCTCTAAGATTGGATGTAAAAGCTAGTGTTTGAAAACCATAATTTGACTTCGCAGTGGTCTAAACGTGGCTTAGCACCACCCGTACCTATAGCATCATCCATGGTTAAAACAACGACCTATCATTTTTGGATTAAGCGTTATTGGGATTTAGGCTGCGCTTATGTGGAATAAAGTAATTTCCCTCTTCCCCTACAAATGAGCGGGGTTTGCATCAAACCTGTTGCTTTAGATCAGTCAAAATGGCTGGAACTTGAAAGCCGTAATATAATTTTGTGCTGGTTGAAAAATGGCTTGTCCCTGCCTCCTTTTGGCATTAGCTTTGCTTTCCTTTTAAAGGAAAGTAATGAACTGGGCTTTTTCATTTTCATATTTAAGCTAATATTAATGTTATTCTTCCTCATGTTTCCTGCAGAGGCTGAGGCAGTGAATCAAATGCGAAGTTACGTTGATGCATCACGTCCAGTTATTCTTTACATTGACAAGCTCTTCATTTCCAGAGAATTGGGAATAGATTGGTAAAAACACTGTTATTGAGACCCCATTTATCAGCCCATATATCTATGCATTTTGATAACACCTAGGCTGAAGCGTAGTTACGTCTGTTTTCCTCTTCTGCGTCTCCCCCTTTGTTGAATTTGTGCCTTTCCTCAGCCAGTTGAATGTTGAAAACAAACTTGATTGTTACTGTAGTAATGTGAGTGTCTGAATGGTGCTATGTTTTGAATTTTGCTGCCACTATTTTTTCTTCACTCTGTTAACACACAATTAAAATTGTAATTGCCTATTAAACTTAGCCACTTAACCTATGATCCCAAGATATTTCAAAGCCTTTTTCGTCTATTTAAGATCAGAACATGTTTTAACTTTTTCAAAAAAAGCCAACATTGAAAATTTTCCAAGACTTTGCTGCCAAGGTGGTTAGTAATGGAGTAAGAAAAGATAAAACAAAGCCTCTAATTCTTTTATTATTATTATTATTGTTTTTTGGAACGTCTAATCCATAGTTAATTCAATGCAGGATATTTGTAAATAAACAGTGATTATTCAAAAGAATTTGGAGAAAATAAAAATGACAAAAACCATAAAGGATTAATGCAAATACAAAGTGGCAAAATCAACTTACCATATACGAATTAAGAAAAATCTTACGCACAGAAGTAATTTGAGCAATATTATATAATGAGAAATAATTTTTGTATAACTTTTTTATTTTTTTTTTACAACTTAATTTATCATTTAAATAATTGATTTTTTTAATTTATATGAAACTTATGATAGTAAATGCATTAACTTATTTAATAATATATGAAATTATATAAAAAAATAATATAAAAAAGTTATTCTTATAATACCACTCTAATATAATTGCACAAGATTTTATAAGTTAGTTCGTTGATGTACTTAATATCTTGACTAGTATTAATATTTGAATCACAATAATATTATGCAAATATCTTTTTCTTATCTTCAAATTATAATCGTTTAAAAAAAATTGAGCAATATAATTAATATTTTTACTAATTAATTGTTAAATTAACTATTTTACTTTTGTACTCAGACATTTTACATAAACACATTTTTAAATAAAATTTTAATCAATAAAAAACTTAATTGTTTATTTTAACATGTATTATAATGTTCTGTTTTGTGAATTTGTGTGTACTGAAAGTTTGTGACAATAAATTTTTGTGATATTTATAGTCAATATATCTTAAATTAATTTTTATATATTTTAAAATTAATTATTTTCTACATAATCTAATATATTAAAGAAAATTAATTTTTTTCAATAGTAACTCAAAAACTTGAAGTGCTTGCTTGCCATGGATCCAGCCCACGGCTGAGGTTAATAAATTTATATTTTATCCAAAAATTTTAAAAAGGAAGGATAAAAATTAAACTTAGAGGAAAATTACTTATATTTGCAGAAATAGTCCCCAATTTTATTTTGTTCACAAAACCCCCCTCCCTGAATTTCCTATAATTCCAAATTGGAATGTAATTAATTCACGCCGTGCGCAAAACCCATAACGCCTGCTTAACAAACTCCCATCTCCATCTCGCCTTCTTCCTTTCTGCATGTTTCCCACCAGCAAACCCTAAATCAGACAGTAAAACAACACAAATACCTCACATAGCCTATTATGGAGGATACAGAGGGAGGTCTCAGCTTCGATTTTGAGGGCGGCCTCGACGCCGGCCCTATTGCGCCCACTGCTTCCATGCCAGTCGTCAAAGCTGACGCTTCCACCGTCAATGAAACCTCTGCCGCCCCCAACGCCAATGATGCCGTCACGACCGACGCTGCAGCTGCAGCTGCAGCTGCTGCCACCGGTGGCGCTGGGAGGCGGAGCTTCCGGCAGACCGTCTGCCGGCACTGGCTCCGCGGTCTCTGTATGAAGGGAGACGCCTGTGGTTTCCTCCACCAGTACGATAAGTCTCGAATGCCTGTTTGTCGATTCTTTCGACTGTACGGGGAGTGTCGGGAGCAGGATTGCGTGTATAAGCACACCAATGAGGATATCAAGGAGTGTAACATGTATGGTATTACAGTTTCTTCTGTCTAATTCTGATTGAGTTTAATTCTTATGTTGTTTTAGCTATTGTTTTTATTAGTTTTTCGTCTTGAGATCTCCAAAGGAACATATAGTGTATTCTTTTATTGTTATAGGCTAGAAGTAGGAGCAGAAATTTTGAATAAAGCTGAATCATAATAGCATAACCTGGAGAAATGCATTTGCTCTTGTTTGTTGGCTATCATATTACCACAAAGAGGAAGATTAAGTATGTGTTTCTTCTTAAATTGTGCAGGTACAAACTAGGTTTCTGTCCAAATGGTCCTGACTGCAGATACAGGCATGCAAAGCAGCCGGGTCCTCCACCTTCAGTTGAGGAAGTGTTACAGAAAATTCAGCAGTTAAATTCTTATTATTATAATAAATATCAACAAAGGAATTCTGGCTTTAACCAACAAACAGATAAGCC
Organism: Rubroshorea leprosula; assembly: GCA_020521535.1. NCBI lineage: Eukaryota > Viridiplantae > Streptophyta > Magnoliopsida > Malvales > Dipterocarpaceae > Rubroshorea > Rubroshorea leprosula. Next base: position 309,773 of record BPVZ01000094.1, read on the forward strand.
TCAGGCACCACAAGGCCCCAACACTGTCAACCAAGGAGCTGTTGGAAAACCTTCAACAACAGAATCTGCTAATGTGCAGCAGCAGCAACAGCAGCATCAAGTTCAGCAACCCCAACAACAGGTCAGCCAGAACCAGATGCAAACTGCTCCTGCTGGCCAGCCTAATCAACCAAATAGATCTGCTACAGCTTTGCCTCCAGGAATATCTAGGTGTGTTCAGAGACCTGAGGTCTTTAACTGGGTTTTGTAAATCATTCATTGTATTTTATCTGAATATAGTTATAAGATGTTTGTTATTCAGCAATTATTGCTCAAAAGAGTTCTGTCGCTGTCCATGTAGTTACTTGCGGTTATTCTACATGTTTAATTTGTTTATGCTGTACATTGGGATATTTGATAATTTGACATTAATTCACACTTCTTTTTTATGATGTTCGTACTCTCCATTCAATTTTTTGTTTACACTGAAATCTTAAGAGAAGGTGAATGGTTGTGCTGTGTCTCTGCTAAGGTTTGGCTTAGATATTGCAGTTAAAAGACAGAAATAAATGAAAAACTTTTCTGTTTCTTCCCCCCCTAGCTATATATATAGAGAAGATAAGGTATGGTATACTTGATTTTTTTTTTCTTTAAAACTTCAGATAGTACAAAGAATTATTCCTGGAGAAGGATTTCTTTTACACCTTATATGTGTCAGGGAAGTTTGAAAAAGCATCTTGAATGAATGTTATAATACTAGTTGTTGTTGGTCTTTTCAGGCTATTGTAAAGGTTAATTACATTTTTGGAGAAAATATGTCTATCCAAATTGTGTTTATTTATGATTTCTAAGCAGGCAGGCTATCAACCTTGATGTCTCTTATCAATGATAATTCCTTAATTTTTTTTGATCTAGGAATCTGTTAATAGTAGTTTTTCACGTTATTGAAGTTAAATGTCCTCTAAATATAAGGTATATTTTGGATCATCTAGCTTTCTCCATAATTCCCTGTTACATGTAGCAGCGTTTATGTCTTTACAACTATTGTAATTGTGTAGTCTTTTAAAGCTTTCTGCTTTCTCTATCCCTTATTAGGAAACCATATTGCTTGGTTATTACATTATTTTATCCTGAACTGCATTGGAGCAGAATGCCAGCATCAATTTGTTCTGGATCTGGCCTTGTATGAGAAATACATTGATTCAGTGATCAAATGTTAGGCGCACTACTTCAAGACATTTGCCCAGATGGCTCTTCTCTATCCATTTTTATTGTTAACTTTAATATTGCATTTGCGTCCCAGTTAATTTTTTTTGAGAGAATTATTGGTTTTGTGAATAATTAGGATACATCTAATTTTTCTCCTTGCATGGAACCTTAGGTATTTTATCGTTAAAAGTTGCAACCGTGAAAATTTGGAATTGTCTGTTCAACAAGGAGTATGGGCAACTCAAAGAAGCAATGAAGCTAAACTGAACGAAGCTTTTGACTCTGCTGAAAATGTGATTTTGATCTTCTCTGTTAATCGTACTCGGCATTTCCAGGTAATTGGGGATCTCAGGTCATCTTTCTTTCCTAATTAACTGTTAACCAATATCTTATTAGATCTTGAACAACTCCTATCTAGTTGATCCAACTTTTGCCTGTGATGTTTATTTCTGAGGTGTGAACTTGAAATGTCTTTGGTTACTAGGGTTGTGCCAAGATGACATCCAAAATTGGTGGATCTGTCAGTGGGGGAAACTGGAAACATGCACATGGAACTGCACATTATGGGCGAAATTTTTCAGTTAAATGGTTGAAGGTATATTTTCCCTTCACCCTTTTCTTTCTTTTCTTCTTAAAATTAAAAAAAATAAAAAATAAAAAAATTCCATGCCTAATGGGAATGTTACTGTTTATAAATTGTTTTGCTTGCACAGCTGCACTCCCCTGTCTGTTATCATCTGTTTTATCTTGTTTCCCAGTGTTTAAGTGAAAATGGGTGATAAAAAAAAGAATGAGGAGAAATTTTCAAAATAGTTGTTACGTGCCTGCTGTCTTTAGCTTAAGATGTCGGTTTTTATCTCCTTCTATGGTCTCAACCTGTGATTTTCAGATGACTCAAACTCAGTGATTAATCAAACTTAAAAGTTGCAATACTGTATTTACTCTTAATATTGAGTGTCCATTTGATCCTGTGATCAAGAATTCCTCATAAACCTTATGAGGAATTGTACTCTGGAGTCCATTTCACTGACTTTGATATTTCTACTTGTCGATCTCAATATCTGATCTAGTTTATGTAATGTTATGGGTTTTGAATTATATTAGATTGGCAAGTCTTAGAATAATTCATTTATCTGAGCTTGAACAAATGGGGGAATGTTAAGTGGGAGTGAAACAATGTATTCTGGATTGATTTCTCTAATTTTTATCACTAACTGCTGCTTTTGATCTGTAGTTGTGTGAGCTGTCCTTCCACAAAACTCGTCACTTGAGGAACCCATACAATGAGAACTTACCAGTGAAGGTGTAACTGCCAGCCTTAAATCTCAATTTAAGCTTCTTTTTGTTTTTCTGATTTTTATAGTTATTCATCTTCTTTCTTCTGCTTTCTTAATAAAATGCAATGTTGATTCTTAAAGCAGCACTTGCAATTTATCCACTTTACAAATTCATAAAATTTATGAGGAATTTTTCCAAAAATAATAATCCTTTTTATTGGTTCTATGATTGTTTATTTGTTTTGTACTTTTTGCACATGCAGATAAGTAGAGATTGCCAGGAGTTGGAGCCCTCAATTGGTGAGCAGTTGGCTTCCTTGCTTTATCTTGAACCAGATAGTGAGCTGATGGTATGCTTGCTTTTGTAATGTTTCCTAAATTTTGAAGTTTAGAATCTCTAGACAGAAAGAAGAAATTGATCGAATAGGTGTAGAAAGCAACAAATAAAAAATGAACTAGATATTGAGTTTATGGTATGCCTGTTTCTCTTAGAGTTTTTAGACATAATTAGAACTTGTTCATATAGGTGCGGAAAGTGATGAACAAAATGAAAATCAAAGGAAACAATAGAAGGTAGTTTACATAAACTATATGCTTTGGTAAAGAAAGATAGGGAGGACCGGTCTAGACAGTTGATATAATATATTTAGGACTTTGTCACTAGTGTTTTGTTAACTAAGGACTACAGGGATTAAACAGAGGAGATACTAGGGTAGATAGGAAAAATAACGTATGCAATTTGGCTTTGGGTCAAGAAGTAGGGAGAGGTCTTAGCAGATACAATTTGTCTAGGGTAGGGCTTTGTTAATAGTATCCTTAATTATCAACCATGGTGATAAAAATTCATAATTTGATTGCTTGTCAAGTAAAATTTCACTAAGCTTTTAAAGCCTGTCTTTCAAAGTTATAGTTTTCCTTTAAAATTGTTTTCATTGTTGGTTGAGGAAGTGGATGGAGTGAGTGTAAGACTTGAGTGCCTGTATTGAATTTTCTCACGGTCTATATTTTATCTATTGAATTTGGATGCCCAAACTAAAATGAATCTGTCCCTTTTGCCCTCTTGGGCGCAGGCACTCTCAGTTGTCGCAGAATCCAAACGAGAAGAAGAGAAAGCTAAGGGAGTCAATCCAGACAATGCAGGAGAGAACCCTGACATTGTACCTTTTGAGGACAATGAAGAAGAAGAAGAAGAAGAGGAAGAAAGTGAGGAGGAAGACGATAGCTTTGGTACAGCTGCTCAGGGTAGAGGTAGGGGCAGAGGAGTCATGTGGCCTCCTCACATGCCACTAGGACGTGGTGCCAGACCCATGCCTGGGATGCGAGGTTTTCCACCTATGATGATGGGTGGTGATGGGTTTTCTTATGGACCAGTAACACCTGATGGTTTTGGGATGCCAGATCTTTTTGGTGGTCCACGTGCTTTTGCTCCTTATGGTCCAAGGTTTTCTGGTGATTTTACATCTGGCATGATGTTTCCAGGGCGACCTCCCCAAGCTGGTGCAATATTTCCAGGTGGTGGAATTGGGATGATGATGGGCCCAGGACGTGCCCCATTTATGGGAGGGATGGGACCTACAGGTGCAAATGCAGTTCGCGGTGGTCGGCCTGTTGGCATGCCTCCCATGTTTCCACCACCCCCTTCGCAGAACTCCAACCGTGCTGTCAAGAGAGATCAGAGGACACCAACCAGTGATAGATATAGTGCAGGATCAGACCCAGGTAAGGGTCAGGAAACAACTGGTCCTGGGGGCGGAATGGATGATGAGACACAGTATCAGCAGGAAGGACTAAAGACTCACAATGAAGGTCAATTTGGTACAAGAAACAATTTCAGAAATGACGATAGTGAAAGTGAGGATGAAGCACCAAGGCGGTCAAGGCATGGAGAGGGGAAGAAGAAGCGGAGAAGCTTAGAAGGGGATGCTGCAGGTTCTGATTACTAGATGCTGATGAGTCTGCCCCTACAGTTCTTGCTGCCTCTCTAGTGCAACATCATATACTTTTCCCCTTCCTGTATCTGAATTCTTGTCATACTAGAGCCTTAGGCCTGGTGGAAGCACTCTTTTTTTTTTTTATTATTCTTCTAGGATTTGCACTTGAAATATTTGAATTTTTAACTAATTTTGTGTATAATCATGCACTGGATCACCAGAAGGGTGATAGATACGAGTAACTCCTATATGGGAACGACATAGATCAAGACTATGACATTCATGTAACATTTCCTGTGTACTGAATGAAACTGAATGTTAATTATCTCACCTTTTTCTCGTATGATTGGACACGAAGCTCACGCTGTAGCTGAGACCAACAAAATGGTGAATTCGAGTTGACAGTCTGAGACCAAACGAAGCATTTGCTCTCACTCCAGCTGAGACCTAGTTGATTTCCAGTTTTACAGTTTCCCTTTTTTGTTGAACCAAACCTGATACCGAACATACTTCTCCAGTTCGAGCTTAAAATTCTTAGACTACTCAAGCCGCTTTCAACTTGCCCCCCAAACACCCTGAGAATTTAGTGATTACAATCACAACCTAGTAAATTAACTCCTTTGAAGTTACTAAAGCCTTTCATTTTTACCTTCCTTAATCATTGAAAAATGTATTGGTAAACTGGTAACACACGAACTTGGTCTTCCTTTCTTCAGACACTAAGTCCAAATCCCAAAATTGACCAAACTTGGACTCTTACCCTCCAAATTCAAAAATCTACAACATCACCATGCCTATTGTATTGCTTAATTGGAGAAGAAAACAAATCATCAAGGTTTCCACATTTATACACTCTTATCACAATACCATGCAAATTACTCTTCCCTCCGCACCCTTTTTCCCTTGGCATCCTCTGACATTTCCAAGTTCCCACTGCCGTTTCCACCTCCGCTTGGGCCTTCTTCATCCTCTCTCTTCCTCTTTTGTGGAACATATGTCCTGCCTTCCGTAATCCTCTCCTCAATTCTCTTCAATTCCTCCTCAGCTTTTATTAACGCCTGCTCACATATCTCCAGCGTAGATGGACTTACTTCCTTTGCATTCGAAATGCCCGAACCCATCAGCGTAAGTCTGATATGAAAAATCATCCCATGAACTGAATCAATCATCTTATCAAAACTCATGTCTCTGTACAATGTTGCCTGCTGTTCTCTGTTATATCCTGATTCCTCCTCTGGTGCCTGCGTTTCCAGCAATGCAAAGATCTTGTGTACCATAATTGGTACCATCCCATCATTGCTCAGTCTCAATTCTCCAAGTGCACTTCTCAAGTGCTGCAGCCTCTCCCATGCTTCTTCATTGCTTGACATCATGGATCGGAGATAACGAACAAGGTTATAAATTTGAGCCTCCACACAGTAAATCCAGAGCCTTAATGCAGCCGGAATCTCATGGTGAATTTCCTTATTCTCAGACTTCAAGCATTGCAGCACTTTCTTTGCTTCCCCCACACCTTTCCAATTCAATTTCATTTGTTCTATTGTTGAATCTGAACCAGTCCCTGATGAAGTTCTAGCAGCTTGACCTTTCCAATTCAGGGCTATCCTAGCAACTTCCATCTCTATCTCATTTGCCTGGCTCGATTGAAATCCATACACACCAATCACGATATCACTCAAACTCCGGTTGGTACCTGATACTTGCTGATTGATCGCTTCGGTTAACTCCATAGCCGCGATTTTCGATGCGGTGGCAGGACTCAGTGTCAGCTCTTCTTTTTCCGGAGGTGGTGGAGGTGTCCCTTGCCTACTCGGTGCTATCGACTCCTGAACAGTTTTGACTCTCTGATCGATTGCTTTGAGTTCTAGAGCGAAGCCGAGATTCCATTGCTGAAACGTTTCCAACAGTGAAGGATCAAGACTCTGATCACCAGATGGAAAGAACGCAGGCGTGGATTCTTGAATCCTCTTCTTCAACTCTTCAAATTCCATCGATGCATCTTTAGCTTCCTTGTGCAGATCTTCCATTTTCTTCAACTCTTCCATCAATTTCTTGACATTTTGTTCAGTGGCTGTTATCTGTTCTTGAAGATCAAGAACCTTGGCATAGGGTTTGGAAACAACGCCCTCGCCGTTGTCATCACCAGAGGCAGCCAATGATCCTTCTGATGAACCAATCCCTTCCGTACCTTGCTCCGTTTTGTGCTTCGATGTCGTGGCAGCTTCCGTTTCTATCTCCTGTTCCTCTGACTTGTTCTCCGTTGCCTCGATCTTGGACTTGGCAGGCGGTAGATTGCTTTGAATGCGTTGAAGTCCTTTGAATTTCTGAAGAAAAGAGCGGAACTTACTACTGATTTCTTCGATATCTTCAGGATTGCATTTCGTAGCATCAATTCTGTCTAGAAGGACCGCAACATGGCTAGCCGTAGGCGGAGGTCGCGTATTTGTTTCACTACCGCTGCCCGCAGAACCGGACGGTGTTTTACGAAGTTGAAAATTGAGAAGACAGGCTTCTACCCTTTTCTCGATCTCTTCAAATGTTCTCCAGAACCATAAAGTCTGTTGCATTAAGGGTTCCAATTGATTATCCGCTTGGTTGAATATCACACGTCGAACCTCTGTAAGATCAAGATTCTGAATACCAGCGGGAGAGATCTGAGTCGAGAAGCTTTGAAACTTTTTGTTCATGTGCTCGATTGCAATCACCAGATATTCAGCTTCATTGTTCAGATCTGCCATTTCCGCCGTTTCCTCCTGCCGCAAATGGCCCTCCAATATCCGGAACCCTTCGATCGCGGTTTCCTGGCTTATTTTGATATCACGAATCCTATCATAAAAACTGGTAATATAGTGTTCTTTATCTTCGAAATCGACTGCCGATGAAGCCTCCTGATCGGAATCCATTTCCGTCAATCAAGCCAAAAACAAGGAAGCGATATGAGAGAAAGAAAGAGAAAGAAAGAGATGAATGACTTTGGCGCCAAAGGCAGGTGGATTTTGTTTCTGGTTTTGGAAAATGAAGACAAGTGGATATATATTTTCAGTTGCAAAAGGTATGAGAAATATTGGGCTTATGGGCTGGGCCCAAATCAATAACCTCTTGGACTTGTATTGACGAGAAGAAGGCCTAAGGTTAAACTAAAGGACCGAAACTAGCATCAGGCCCAGCACCGTTGGCCCCTATAGCCACTATTCCCTTGAAGAGTAGCGGCGCTGCCGCCTACAAATCTAAGATATAGTTGCGTTTAGTGGGTTGGGAGCTTTTAATAGAAGTTTTATTGTAAAAGTGTTATTTTTGTAAATAAAAAATAAAAAATAAAATAAAATAAAAATAATATGTTAATTTTATTAAAATTCAGAATGAAAAGATTTTGCAAAAGCACCAATTTGATATTTTTAAGATTTGTAATTAAATAAACAAAAGATTAATTTATGAAAAGTGGTAGCATTTTTTATAAGTTGTAGTGTTTGGTATAATTAGAGTTTTTAGAGTCCAAAAGGACTTTCTACTAACTATATCAAACATACTCATAAGACTTAATAATCTTGTTCTTTATTTATTTATTTTTTGTTTAAGTAAAGAAATTTAATTTTTTAAAATAAAATTTGAACTTTAAATTTTATGAATAAAAAAATAAGTTGCAAACAAGTTTTCTCTTAAAAGATTTGACTCAATTTGATACCAAATTAATTAAGAACTAATATAATTTTTGGATGCTAAGAGTTTAGTAAAAAAAGTTAATAACAACAACCAACCAAAAACTTACTTCTGCTGCATGCCGGCATTAATGTTCAAAAGAGTTGTTGAAGGAGAATGACATGGTTCCATGATACAGCGAATTTCAGATGCCTCAGCGTTAAAAATTGGTGAAATTTCAGGGCTTCGATCTTAAAATTTTTTATTGGGTTTTTTTCTGTGCCTTGGGCACCTTTTCATTATAAATATAGAGAAATATAGAAAGTGATATTAATTTTAACATTATTAATAAGTAAATAAATTTAATTAAATAATTAATAAATTAAATGTTAATTTTTATTTTTTAATATAAATTTATAATAAAATATATATTTATTACATTTTTAAGACACAAAGTACAAAAAAAAATTCCGTAAATAAAATACATAATATAACTAAAAATACATAATAGAACTATATCATATAAAAAAAATCTATAAAAAATATTGTAAACGAAACCTAAGCATAATTAGTAAATACTGACATAATTTTTTAAACAAAAGATAAATTATAAAATCAACCCCTAGGATACTCCACTTTAGGTGGATGACTACCCTCTCCACATTTTAACTAGGAAGTTACCCTATGATCCAGTTGTTGACTCGGGTAAATTGACTCTTATTTGAAGAATAATATCAACTAGACCTGGCAAAAATCCACCCGACCCGTCAACCCGACCCTAACCCGACCCTTAAAAAACAGGTTAGGGTCTACATATCTCAACCCGTAACCCGTAGATAACCCGTATTATCAACCCGTACGGGTTACGGGTCGGGTTAGGGTCAACCCGCGGGTTGATGGGTTGACCCGTTTGTTTTATTTATTATTATTATTTTTAAATATTATACTTATCATCCTTAATTAATTTTCCTATTGACAATTCCTTCCATTAATTCATACTTCCTAATTTCTAGAGAAAG
>BPVZ01000094.1:332637-346359 GCA_020521535.1 Rubroshorea leprosula
TAATTATGATCCATCGATTTTAGTCTTGACTAATTAATTGGGCCTCTGGACCAAAGATGTTAAGAAATTGAGCTTTCCTTATTTGATGCGGATGTCAATTTTGGGCCCAATCAAGCACAAAGGTTAATCCTTTTTCTCTCACCGTCGCCGTTATTGTCGTCTTCCTCCATTGTTGTCCGTCTTTGAGAACCCCGACGAGAGGCCGCAGGAGGAGTTTCCAGATCTAATTGCGGCGGATTCAGAACGGTGCTTTTTGAGCCATATCAAGACTATAACTTGACTGCAGATTCTAGTGGTTAGTTATCGCTGTTCACTCTCAAATCTTCGCTTAATCGCACGTTTCTGCAATTCCAATCCCAATCCTTTTCTCAAACCCTCTTATTTGATATTGAATTTCGACAAATTTGTCCACTTTCTTCAAATGGGTGCGCAATTTTCTTGTAGGAGCACAGGTTTCTGTTGTAATTCAAGTGATGGTTACTTCATTCCTCCATGAATTTTGCTCGAAAACCCCCATCTAGTATTGCTTGCTAGTCAATCGGATATAATCTTTTTCATGTTTATAAACCTCTACCAGAGTTTTCATGATTGTTGAATATGTTTTTTTCGATGTTATTGTTGAAGAAAATTGAGTCTTGCTTTTCCCTTTTGTAAGAAATAAATTGATTTTGGATGGTTTGGATATTGGTTTCTTTGATTATATTTCCTTTCACTGGATTTCTTGTTTCATGTGGTTGGATGTTGAATCAAAATAATTTTTATGTTTTTAATTCGATTTGTCCCATTTTGTTTGGCCTCATGATCTCATTTCTAAGAGGAAAAGTTTCACAAGCCTGTGAAAATATTTTTGAACCAATTTAGTTATTATTATTATTATTGTTATTATTATTATTCTGTCATATGTTCTTTGATGTTCGTTTGCTACTTTGAGTGTATTAATGTTGTGGTTATTGCAGAACAATACAGCTTTATTCTTTATTTTCCTGGAAGATGCATCCTCCTTTGGCACTGCATCGGCATCCAATGTGTGCTGAAGTAAGTTTACCTTCCCATTTTTCTCATTGTTTGATTTAAGTAAAATGCTCATTTTGACATATTATTCTTAACCCAGATGTCATTTAAGGAACTTATCCTCATGAAAGTTATAATCTTTGTCAGTCAATGCATCTAGTTGCAAATTCGATGTTCGAAGTCATTACATGAATTTAGTTCTTTGATCTTTTGATTGGTAGAACAAGATGTTACTTCTCCCACGTCTAGGGAAATTTCAATATACTGTTTCTCAAGCCAACATTAAATTAAATACATGGATATTATTTTTCTTCTTGTAATTTTGATGTTAAATTTTGGCTGTTGGAAGAATTCCTTTTGCTAAAATTGAATGCTGAATCTTTGTTGCAGATCATTGAGGAGTTCCAGAAGTGTCATTTAGACCATCCTATTGCAAAATTCTTTGGTGAATGTACAGACCTAAAAATGAAGCTTGATCGCTGCTTCCGGCACGAGGTGAGTATGGCACAAGTATTGTATCCACTCTGGGTAAATATATATATATATTTGTGCAACTTGGAAGGTAAAATCTTTTAGTATTTCTGCAGAAAGCTGTCAAGAGGAAAGCAAACTTCGAGGAGAGTAAAAAACTGAAAGAAAGGCTTCAAGCATTGAGAAAGGAAATGGCAGAAAATTAACTCCAGCAGGTAGAACCTTTTGGTAGAATAATGTCAAAGCAGAAGATCCATTTTTAAAGCCCTCGATGAGATTTACGGAGAGGAGCTGCTTACCAGATTTTCTTACCGATATACAGAGTCTGGAATTTTATCACTGCAAAACTGATCCCAATTATCATGAAGACAGTTTGAAACTTGATTTATGTCAAGGTGAGAGTCAAATTACCTCAAAATACAGGTTGTTAAGTTACAAAATCTACTATTTTTCGTCTCTAATGACAGAAATAATATGAATAAATATTTTGAAATTTCATGGATTTGGTTCAAATTTTATTAAGGTTCCTTGTGTAGAATATATCATATGCTTCAGTTTTCTATGTTGAATTTGAATGGGAGAAATGGCTGGAATTTTAATCTCAGAAGTCAGAATTAATTTCATGCTGCACAAAAGAAGAAGAAGAAGAAAATAAGAAGATATCAGTTCGCCTATTGTAACTGAAAACTCACAGTTATGCCCAAAAAGTCAGAAACCCAGTCTAAGGTATTGCAGTTACCATGTAATATGAGTTTGCATGCAGCTTTTGAGATCAGTTTGCCTGTTGCTCCCTTAAAGCTAAAGGTCATATTTACATTGCCAACAATGGCCCATACAACATCAAAAATCTCAAAAGTATTGCAAAACGTTCTTCATTCCCTGAAGAAGTTGCTGCCATTTCTCCTCTCCTTTGTCGGATGCCTCACAAACCTAAAAAGAAATTATTTCTGGGCAAAATCAGTCAAAGGGATGGCATCATCTTGGCTCTGACCAACCCTATAAACCTTGAATTGTAACGGGCAAGTACTAGAATCACTCCATTCTTTAATCACAGACTTAGCATAAGGGCCAGTTGTTAAACCAGTTGGACTGATGCAATACCACTTGGGGCCATCTTCATCCTCAGAGGGTTGCCTGTTTGCTGCACTACTTGCATCTTGTTCTTCATCATCACTTGACTCAATCAAATTAACCATTGGTGGTCCTTTCTCTTTCCCCGTTCCAAGTTCAACATCTACTGGTTGGTCTTGTCCTTCATCATCACTTACCTCAATCAAATCGACATTGGTTGGTCCGTCCTTTCTGACTGTTTCATGTTCAGTATCTACCAGCTTCTGGCCAAGACACTCAGTACCAGGCTGATGCTGCTTTTCCTGGTAAAATGTCAATTGGGTTCAGGATGAGAACGACAAAATTGCCATGGCAATAACTCAGGAAGAGATTATTAAGGATGACTCTGTTTACCTCCTGTGAAGGTTGATCCCTCTTTGCATCTGCAGGTTCAGCTTCAGTAGCAACAGCATTAGAGTTCCGAAGCAGCTGGTTGGTAACGTGTGAATCAGATTTTTTTGATTTTCCTACTGGAACTGATCCAGCAAAATGTTTTCCCTCAGAACCTGGTTGACAATAATAATTTATATCAGCCAAACAAAAAATAACATAATGTATTACTTGCCAATTGAAGCCACACAGCAAGTAGAACTTAAATTTGTAAATGAAAAAGGAAAAAAAAAATTCTAGACCTCATTATTACTCTCATTACATGATTTAAACTAGATTTCACTTCTGCTAAGCTTTTATTTTCGTATCAATGGCATCCCTGGATATGGCAACGCATTAACTTTTAGAAGAACCAATAAAAAATGCAGAAATATATCTTGGCAAACCTGTAGTATCTATTCCATTATTCCAGCTTTTCAAAACACTTCTGGAAGTTTGGAAATCCTCTATAAGGGGTGAATGTAGGGAGGCATCGTCTTCATTCTTCTTTCCTTTGAGAGAGTGCTCAAAAGGAGGTTCAAATTCTGCCAAATCAGCAATGACTTCAGGAATCTCCTCTAATAACCTTGACTGTTCCGAAGGTGCCTTAAGCAGCTGCCATCTATCCATATACTCGTAGAGCGTTGACCCATCAACAGGTTAAGGGTTACATAATGTTCTTTTCAAGATGACATAGCACTTGATTAGCATAAAAAATATTAATTACATTGGTAATAAGTTTCTTCATTAAGCCCTTTTTGAGATTCAATGCTTTGAGTCTTAATGGACTGTATAGAATTTACATGGGTAAATGTCATAAGCTTGGTTTTCTGACTTTTCCAGTCATTTGAATAAGCTTGCTTAAAACTAGAAAGAGATGATTATTGTAATGCTTGTATGACATTGTCAAAGGATATTCCCTCCTCCATCCCTTTTCATTTGCCCGATTGATGAGGTTTTGCAATCGAACCAGCTCCTTCTCAATCCACTTATGGATTTTTAAGACAACAGAAACAGTGAAGGCAAAATCAGAAGGGAGTTTAAAAGATTTAAGATACTAATTAGATTTCTCCCAAATAAAAACTCAAACGAATTTTTAGATGTTGAATCTATAGTACATACATGTTTTGTTATATCCTCATGTAGACTCCTGACTTTCTGTTCAAACTCCACCTGTCAAGCAAGGTGATCGCGTTAAGCAGCGAGGAAAAGATTATTTCACTTTTCTTAATTATGTAATGGTTTTCATTTTCTCACAAAAAAGTATGCAACTTATGCACAAGCTCTATATTGAATATGAAAGCCATATTATACTCCTAATCTACACATTTAAAGTCAGGAAACGTTTTAACCAACACACGAGAAATAACTAATTTAGATAATTTCAAAGGCTGTTTTTTCTATTGTTTATCTTTTCCACTTTTTCTTTCCTAGGGGCAGCACACAGATTACTCATCAACTTAACAAATTTAGAAAACTTCTAGGACCATTGTTAGAGATGCTTTCTATGGATGCAATGAGATTTTATGATGATTGCGTGAGCATCCTGCAAAATCTAAAGGATTTAATTTAATTTTTGTTTCTTGACTAAGCTTAATTATGATTTTTCTTTCTTAGAAAAAAGACGAGCCCACTACTATTATTTCTCCCCACCATAAACAACACAAAAGCTAACATCTAATAGTTAATAATCTAGCATTATTGATCTCAATTGTCATCAGTATTTTCAGGTTGCTCTAGAACCACAACATATGTGAAAGAAACACAATGCAAGTAGTTATACCATTAGCATCAGGCTGTAAGGTGAGTTTTCTAAGCTGGCTACAAGTATGGAAAAGGTACACCAAAACTAAAAACTTACAACAGTAGGAACTTTGAGCAAGCCATTCTTAACTCGCTGGCATAAATCATCACATTCATCCTGAAAAATGGAAGGCATCTAAATAACTTTTCTTGTACAATACCAGGAAACTACAGCCTGAATCTCTTCCCTCCCCCCTCCCAAAGCAGGAAATAAAAAAGGATTCAAAGCCAAGCCCAGATAGATGGTAGACATGTGACTATATACTTGGTAATTGGATCTCAGTAAACAAAAATCATGCACATAAAAGGAAAAACATATCAATCTAACTAAAGATGTTTCAATGGGCCAAAAAAAAAAAAAAAAAAAAAAAAGAAAAACAAAAGATTTTACTGAAATATCACCCTTCAAAGAAATCCTACAATCAATTGTGGATGGTCCAGACCAGATTGTGAAAATCCACAATTTTCAAAAGACTTTTAGTACATGAGGTTTAAAATAACAAAAATGAAGTTTTCCAGAATTTAATAAATAAAATCATACATTCAGATATAATAGACTTCTCATTCCACCATTTTTTTATGTACGAACATTTAGCCTGTTATCCTGGTTCAGAATAGCAAATTGAGAGAAAAATCGGGAGATACGCTCAGAATATTATCAATTACCTCAGTGAAGTCATCATCTGATAGCTTGCAAAGGGGTACATCTTTTGGTACATTAGACAGTTGCAGAAGTATTAAATCCAATCCATCCTTTACTGGTGTTTTCTTTATGCCTGTCTTGATACAGAATTGCAAGGGGGAACAAAAGATCAAATATTTAAGACAAAGAAAGTTGTCAGATGAATAAACAGAACAGACTAAAGGATATTAAAAGAAAAAGCCTGGAAAGATCTAAAACGTTGAATTGACGCAGAAATCATTGGATCACTGTGTTTCTCTTTTTTGCCTCTCCATAAATTTTCTTGTAAATGGAAATCTGGAATAATTTGAAGCTCCCAACAGAAAAGCTTCCTAACAAGGGCAAAATTCTGGCCTTGGCACACTGACTCCAACAAACAAACTAGTTACTTAACAAGAACCACTTACAAATACAATGTTACTCTTTTCCTTGCCCCTAGCAGGGGGCATAACAATAGCTATAGTTGTTTCCATTCACACTCAAGTATAGCATCGTAGAGAAGAAGTTTAGCAGAATTAGTCTTTGTTCAAGTAAAATCAACTAAGCAGCAATGTGATGTACAAAAACTACAAGGATATGCTGGACATAATTTACAATTTCTGAAATAATTACCTGTAACTTGCTCGAGTAGGTGAGAATTTTTCTGCAAGTAATCGTATGGATCAGACTTTATTCTAACAAAACTTCCTAACATTTTATTTTCAAAAGTATCAAGCTGTACTGCTAACTTCTCCACCAGACTTTTCTTCAAGTAGACAAGCTTTATGTTTTTTGTGACTATGGATGCAAAACAGCCTTGCCGCAAATTCAGGGCTGCTTCCTTTACAACAGGTTTTCCATCCAAGCTCAACTTTCGTTGCCTTTTACAGAGGACTGAGGCATTATCAGTATCTTCTTCTGGGCTACTCCCAAGCAAATCTCCTACTTGCGTCAAATTCTCAGCAAAATGAGGTGTCAGAAGTTTATATATACTATTTTTGTTGACTGCTTGCCTTCTTAGAAGAGATCGCAATGTTTTATCACAAATAACTTTCTTTTTTTTCTCTGGGTGAAACAGTTTATGTTCTTTGCAGTATTCAATGATCATAGTAGTAACATCATGCTGAGACAACTCTTCGGTTGTCTCTTTACCAATGGATGAAAGGAATTCTAAAAGAGATTTTGATGCCCATCCAACGAACTCCTTTTCAGTTGATAACTTTCCTTTAGTTGTAAGCTTTCCTTTTGTTTTCTTCCTTTTATAAACTTGCTTAGGACCTCCATAACATAAATCCTCAAAGTCAGATTCACTCTCCTGGCTTTCATCTTCAGTGCCTAGAAGTTCAACATCATCTCTTCCACAACTTTGATTGAAGCTAGAGCCACACTTTTTGTTTTTGCCATTCTTTAAAAGGCTATATGCAGAATGGACATGTTCTGAAGTTATTCCATCCTTCAACTTCATTATCTCCCAATACCCTTTAAAGAGGAATTCATATGAATCTTCAGCATTAAAATCCACCATATCCTGTAAGATCAACAAGTACAGAGTAAGTTAAAGAACAAAAAGAAAGAGATCACTAAAATGCACTTTCAACTCTTTGCAAGGCAAGTATCCCTAACAAGAAAATCTGTCAGGGCAAATCAGTTCAGAAAATACACACCCCATCAGAATCAACATCTTTCCTGTCTTCTATAAGCAGTGCAAGTTTCAGGCAGTGATCACAGAATCCATGTCTCCCTCTAGCCAATGCAAACTCAAGATCATGAGGGCACTTTCTGCATATAGCAAATGGACAGGCAAAGCAACGAAACTTTGCAGGTTTACCACATCTGTAGCAATAATGCCTACCTGAAATGTAGATTACCACCTTAGCAAAGATGTAGCTCTCTACTAATTATTGCCACTGTAAAGGAGCTTGAAATGCGAGAAAAAAAAAGTGAAAGAAAAGAAGACTGTCAAAACTACAGACGCTGAACTACCAATGGCTTTGCTTGCATTGTCCTTGTCAGGAAAAGAAGATAATATACTTTCATGTGAAATATAACAATTGTGACAAGAGTACGCCTTTTATTGATTCATTCTTTCTATTTTTAGAAAAATAGAAAACAGAATTCAATGGTTTCCCAAAAAATATGAAGGCAAACCACTTGGTTAACTATTTGAAGACAAGCAAAATCTGCAGCAATAGTATCTATGATAAGAACACACAAAAAATTTTGATTTGAAGTGTCATGCCTACTGGTATAAACTTTCTTTTGTTGACCAATTTAAGTACAAAAATTTCACAGAAAAAGAGAAACACATTGAAAAAGGTTTTTTCATAACTAAAAGCGAGCAACTTACCGCAAAACCAGCGTTCTTTAGTCTCCAAGATAGAATTATCTTTTCCGACACAGTTGGGATGATAAACCTTAAGACAACAGCTGAAATTCAAGAAGAATGTAAATTAGCTGCTTATATGCTGGTAACAACACAAACACAATAACACATATGCTTGAATAGTATGAAACCTAAATTTGTAAAAGTGTTACAAGAAAGATAATAACAGAAGATAAAACTAAAAATAACAACTTTCTACGATTATGCATCATGCTCATAAAAAACTCTAAATGTTTACTAATAAACTAGCAAACTAGTAGCTAGTAGCCTTCAAAGTAAACCTTTAGTTCTCTTCCCTGTTTTTCATTTCAAGTAACCTAAACAAAGCAATCGGTACACTCATTAAAGAAAGTTTTCATTAAGACAATTGAAAATCCATCACTCTCCAACAGGTTATCATGGTGTTTAAAACATTAAAGGTTTAATCATATACCATTTTATTATTTCAATCAGGGCTGGTGCTACATATGCATATAAATGTTCATCATTCATAGCACATATTAGACAAACAAGTTATGATGAACAAACAACTGACCCCCAAATTACAGAACCGGGCTAATAGTAAATTCCAAAACGAACAAGAGTATTATGAAGCAACTTAACTAGAAGACAAGTGATTGGTGTAGGGAATTGCGCCAAGACCAAAAAAAAAAGAACCTTCCCTCTTCAAAACTACTAGGAAATATCAACTTGACCATGCAGTACCCCCCACTCTTCAATAACATTAAAAATGCTTGCTGTAGGATTAGAAAACTCACTCATAATCACAGAGCATGAGTAATCCACCCTCTTTGCAAACAAAGCAGTAATCCTCTGCAATTTCTTCTTTCTTTCTCTTGTTTTTTCTCTCCATTTTCCTTCAAAGGCACGACCTTTAAACAAACCAACAAAAACCCACGTCCTCCAACCCAACCCCACTTCCTCGAAGCCCTACAAAACAGTGAACTTCAAAAAAAGAAAAAAATAAGCAAATTGAAAGAATCTTCCAATGCAGATTGCTAATTTAAAACTTGCTCAAGTCTTGCATTTCCATCAACAAAAAGAAGAAGTCACGATTGCATTGCATGGATGAATGATTAAGAACCCATTTTAAAAAAATGCAAAAAGAACAGAACTTTTAAACACTCCAAAGGCCAAAGGGCCACAAATCACCATGAAATTAGAATTTGAGATTCATGCAAGAGTGAAAATGCATTCTCTTCTCTTTGTGAGTAGCCTTGGACAAATTGCTACAAGGACTGAAATGGCAAAGATTAAGAACATACCTTTAGAGCTCCAGAAGCAAGAGTGCAACGTAGGACCTGTAATTGATAGGTTTCGAGAACGAACACCCCAAGAGTTTCTTCAAAGGAAGGTGAGAATTGAAGACTCAACGATCGGGCTAAACTTGGTTTCCTCTACATGACTCTTTCAAATTCCTAAAAACGGAGGCCAGGACACGGTGGAAAGTGGAAACCATTTTTCATTTTTATATTGGTAAATAAACACGAGAAAAGTGACAGATGCGGTACAAGCATATGAAAGACAGAGATTTTGACATTGGAGTGATCATTCCTCTTATAATGGCTACAAAATGTGTGATTTATAGTATTTTTGGTTTATGTTTACATGTAATTATAGTCACATTTTCACCAAAAAAAAGAAAAATTTATGGTCACACGCGAAGTATTCATGTACCACTTACTTTTCATTTGGGTAAGGAGCTATGGATTTTTAGTTAATTAGATTAAAAACTTAATGAAAAAGAACAAGAATTTCAAATGACATATAGAGTAAAAGTTTCTTTATTTAATCTTATAATGAGTTCATCCTCATAAAACTTCCTCAGTTTTTATAAATAGAAGTTTCAATTCATTAATTTACCTAATAAAAAAACGGAGGATGGAACATAGAAGACTCAACCTCTGCATTTAGAGTTTTGTTACCATTTTTGGAAAACGATACAAATGTCACCATTTTTGTTACTTTTGATAATTTCATAAAGATCAAAATAGCATTCAACTAATAAATTATAAATTTTGACCGAGTATAAATTTTTTAAATGTTAATTTAAAATTTTAGATCAAATTATCAATAATTTAACTAATTCAATGGTTATTAAGAGATCTTGAATTTAAGTTATATAATATATGAATGGGATAAAGCATAAAAAATAATTACATTTCATTATGTAAAAAAAAAAAATTAAGTCAAATTACAAATTCAAACTCAATACAAAGCAAATAACTTTTTATAAATTCAATTAAAATGTCAATAAATTAAAATCATAAAGGAATGGGAAGTAGCATGTATATCATTCAAAATGTATGCTTCTTTCAAGCATATTATTATTAATAAAATCAGTACAAAAAAAAAATGAATCCAAAAAATATAATTAATTGCTTAATTATAGCTGCAATTCGAATAATTTGAACCCTCTAAGTCACCACAATATATCTTATTAAAACCATATGAACAAAATAATTTGGTCCGACTCTTATCCTTCCTTCTGTATCTTACCCCTTACATGCTTTGCTAATGCATCCAGAGCAACATCGACGGCATCCTTAAACCCTAACTCCCCGCTGCTCGCATTCGGATGCGAGTATGTCACTCTCGGAATCATATTGATCACCGTACTCCTCATCCTCTCTACTTTCTCCGCCGGTATCCTCATCAGCTCCTCCTCTATGATCCTTTTCCCTCCGGTCACCTCCTTCTCATCCATGTAAACCGAGTATTCTTCCTTCTCCTCGGGTAGAAACCATCCGTACTGCGTGTACGCCATGTGTGGCGAAAAGAACACCGGAATGCACCCGGTCAAGATCGAATCAAACGTTGACCGCCTCGTGAAGGAGTCGCCGGGAGCCTGCAAGCAGAACTGAGACATCTTCATGATTCGAAGAATCTCGGCCGGGTCATAACACTTGGTATTTCCGTGGTCACAGTGGACGAGTCTACACCGAGTTGACTCGGCGCATTGCTTGATTAATTCGTCCCGGATGGCGGCTTTCTCGACCCCCTTACGCGGTGCTCCGATGAAGGAAAACAAGTAGGGTCGCGTTGACTCCCGCACCGTCCGCTGCCACGCCAGCATCTGAGCTGCCGTCGAGGGGTGGAAGTAGGAGGCGTAGGGAATGCCGTGTAGATTTGCTCCATTCCACGGATTTCTTTCCACGGTCATCACCGACATTTTCTTGACAGCTGGCAAATTCAGCAGACAATTCGCCCCAAAGTCGGGCCCACTGTCGGATCTCATAAAATCCCATGCGGTCCTCCCCAGCACAATAAAATGGTCCTCACCATTATTTTTCCTCCACGTCGGCTGCTTCTCTAAATAGTCAACTAATCTGACGGCTAACTCATCTCTCACCGTACGATTAAACTCCCGAAACATACTAGACGCATGGAGACCACCGTAGAACGGGACGTAGAAGATATCAGCCTTTGAAGGATCTAGCGTGCGGCACGGGTGATTCTCCACCCGCGCATGGAAAATCATCTCAGCTATGAACTGGTGTGTGGCGAACCAGGCATTACGGTCGCCGTCAGATCCCGGTAGGTCCACGGCGGCGAGCGGTTGGCCTAGACCGTTGTTTGCCACATGGGGACACATGCTGGTGTAGATACTTAAGTGGCTGCAGTTGCGGAGGAGGCCAAGGTTGAACTCTGTAGGTAAATTGTACACATAAACCGACGCGCCACCATCACAACTCGATGGAATTAGTTTCTTTATAATTACAGCAGCCGCTGCCTCTGTGGCTGCGGGTTCTGTTGGAGTTTTTGGCCGAGGGG
This sequence comes from Rubroshorea leprosula, assembly GCA_020521535.1. Lineage (NCBI taxonomy): Eukaryota > Viridiplantae > Streptophyta > Magnoliopsida > Malvales > Dipterocarpaceae > Rubroshorea > Rubroshorea leprosula. The sequence goes on from BPVZ01000094.1 coordinate 344,220, forward strand.
GCCAAAATTGGAATAGAATGAGAAACCATGTCAAGAGAAAGAGAGAAAACAAGAGGATGTATTTGAATTGGGGAGTGAAGAATTTGAAGTGGGGTTCTTTGTGTTTGTGGTACCTGTTTTCTCCTGTCCATGGAGACCCATTAAGTTGTTTTTTGGACAACATGGGGAGAAACAGAGATGGGTATGAGGAAGATCAGGTTGTGGCGGTGGGGACTAGCTGATTGGTCTAGATCAAGCCAAAAAGGATTTAGAGGTGAGTCTGATGAGGAAAGACACAAATTAAGTTCATGGGAAGAAAAGTGAGGGGGGAGACGTGTCTCTGAAAAAAAAATTTCTTTTAATTTAATAAGGTAGCTAAGATCAAGAAAAAAAACGGAGAGAATAAAAACAGAGTACGATTCCGGTTGGGTTGAATTTATTGAGGTGGTAAGCAAGAATCTTATAGGAAGGCACTAAACTAAAGGAGAAAAGAGATTTACTGAAAAAGAAAAAGGGAAAAAGATAAGATGTCCCAACAATCAACATCTTCAGTTCCATATGGAAGTATCTTGAGATGTTGATTCTTAAGTTTAAAATTTTAGATAAATAGAGAAAAAATTTTCACGAAAGGAATTTTTAGTGTAAATTCCTTCAATTCAAAAGAAGAAATATAAAAAACTCATAGAGAATACAACCAAGTCATCTGGGATTATTACTTCCTTCTAAAGAATAATATATGTATGTGTGAATGAATGTCATTGGGACAATAAAGCAGTGTTTGTTTTCCCCCATCGAAACAAAGCTTAAAACGTGAGGAGAAGCGAGAAAGACGGTGGGAGAAAAGGACAAGAGGTGGCCGGTTTTCTTCCATGCACATGCCCCCATCTGTATTTTGCACGCGTGTCACAATCTTGGCGAAAGGGAAATTACACCATCAACAAAACAAAATGGTAAGTAGTATTTACTCTAACTACCTAAGTTCCTATTAAATGAGATTATAAAATACAATTGTAAAAACTTTAAGATTTATATATATTAATAAATCAATATTATTTTATAAAAAAAAATTAAATTTTAAATTTTAAAATTAATATTTATAAAAAATTAATTTTTAAATATAATAAATTAATATAAAAATGTATTTTTAAAATTATTTGTGAGATCACAAAACTTAATTAAAGAATCTTATCAATAAATAAAATAAAATAAAAAGACGGTGAGTGGTGACACTGACAACTAGGAAAAGTCCAGTTCACCATCTCCCACCGGAAAGAGAAGAGTATATTTGAAAGGTCAACTTATATAGCTGCAATCAAGGCCTTAATTGCTTTACCAACTAATTGAGAGTGGAAACATAGGAAGGAAAAGAAAATAAGGGTGCACCAAGGAACAATATAATTTTTTTTTTCTTCTGGGATGATTAAGGTGTTCTTGATCTCATCTTAAGACTAATTCATTAATAATTGATTTTAAGAGCTCACCTCTCATAAATATTTTTTAAAAAGATTTTAGGCTTAAAACTTAAATCTTAACTTGATTTATATGACAACACTTATTTATCATTAAATTCAATATTTGAAGTTAATAGTTCTTATTCTTATTAGTGAATGAATGATCAAATAAAATTCACATATTTAAAATTTAATATAAGATTAATGTTTATTAGTTAGACATTTAAATAATTAAAATAATATTTTTAAACTTACATTATTTCCATATAACACTATAAAAGTATCAAAATAGTTTTATTTTAACTTCAAAAATAAATAATTTTAGTTTTTTCTAATCAAAATTCATCAGAATGATTTATCTAAAATGTTTTTCCTTTTAATTTCTTAAAAATATGATTAATAAACACTATTTTCGAAACAGAGCTGAACACTACATTGGCATGGAAATTACTACTCTGTATTGGGGTTTTTGCTGGATCTCATGAATGAAGTCAATATTGTGAGATCTGCAATGGTTTTTGCAATGAAGTTTATTTTATTCATTTGGACTAATTGGAAGAGCAGACTGTAAGGCAATTAATTAATTTGCATAAATTAATCGTAGAGTAGCAGTAGCAGATTATTTTTGCCAACATCACACCGTTTTTGAATTCGACAATATTCTAACGAGCATGCATATCTCAATCTTTATTTATATAATTCAAGACTAT
>BPVZ01000094.1:413728-428164 GCA_020521535.1 Rubroshorea leprosula
GTAGAGACTCTGCCTTTGGTTCTGGTCTAGGCTCCTGGTTTGACACTTTAGGTCTTGATAATGCCCATTGCATTGCCCATATAGCCAATGGGCGCATGTAACACAAGGATCGGTACTGGTCGTTTGTGTTCCAACCTTCCGGAGTTTGAAATGAATAGCTGTTAATGGCAATGTGTTATTTATTAGTAAGCATTCTGCTCAGTGAAGGCATTCAGTTTTCCAGGACCATGCATGAAATCATATCAATTGTACAAGGAAGGACAGGTAAAAGCCTTCTTACCCAAGTCCTCCTTCCGACCATGCAGCTTCAAAGATTCCACCAGCCGTATTGAAAGCCATATCCACCATATCTTCATGGATCATCGCGGCAGCCACTGCGTATGTGACTCCAGACCATATTTCTCTCGACTGCATTGATGACATATCAACTTCTCCATTGGGTAACATACCGTTTACAGCCCCTCGCTTACCTTCTTTCACCTTCAAGACATTATAGTTGTAAACCGTCTCTAGTGCAGTCCTTGCTTTATCCTTATCAACAATTGGCAAAAGGCCACATGCCCGTGCATACCTACAATGTTACGAATTATGAAATGACATTTTAGAAAGAAAGAAAAGGTGAACATGAAAAAAAAAATGGAAAAACTAACATATATCAGAAGATACCATTGTCCAGCCAATTGATCAGCTTGAATAGATGAACTATTGGCACCACTGCTGTTGTCATAATTGAAGTAAGAACCGTTCCACAATTTTTCATATACAGCTTTTGCCTTTTGAAACTTGCACCAAAAGTAATCCTCTGAGCCCTTATCACCTACTTCATGTGCCAAGGCTGATGCAGCCTGCAGGGCTGCAACCCATAGCCCACCACAATAGGCACTGACACCAGACACAGACCATGTATCGTATGTCTGATCAGGAAATCCATCATTCTCAATCATTCCATCACCATCTCTATCAAATTGATCCATATATGCCATTGCAACATAAACTGAGGGCCAAACAGCTTCTGCATACTTCTTGTCACCAGTGGCAACCACATCTCTATAAACTTGGAGAACAAATTTTGGATTCAAGTCTTTCCACCGATCTGTGCTATAAAGGCCATAGGAATTTACTTCAAACCACGGATCATTGAGTCCAATATCATGAGGAACAGCTCCAAGAACCTTTCTCGGGACCCACTGTCCATCATGTAAAAGCTTCCTTTTAGTAGGATCATGCATCATTACGGAAGCTGCAAAGTCTCGCTGAATGCTAAGTTGAAGTTTTGGAAATAACATTATTAACGCAAAAGATGCATAGAAATGGACGTCGTACGTGTTCCACATGGGGTATTCAATTCCTTCAAGATAAAGAAATTGACCGACGTTTTCTTCTCCTTCCTGAAGCAGATTTGTTCCAAAAGCAGAATTTGATGCAATTGGAGTGTGTATTTGCTCAAGTACTGAAGTCATCCTGCCCAGAATGTCAACAGCAGTATCATTGCTTTGGGATGACTCAATAATACTTTTCAATCCTGATTGCGATCTATCAAGGGAAAACTTCCTTCCTCCAATGCTGGCTAAACTTTGGACTGGAGGCAATCCATCTATCAAAAAAATAAAAACAAAAACATCTAGATTAAGTACCATACTCGTTCGTGTGAATAAGACTGGTTAAATAAGCAGTAAAGTCTAGACACCTGTCCAAACTGTTCCTCCCGAGTTAAGATAGTAGAGCTCATTAAACAAAGTGATTGGATACCTGCTTGGAAGAATCAGAAAAATACAAGCCTTGAAACAAATGCAATATAATTCAGGTTTATTTCATAACACATGCCATACCAAATATGAAGGTAGAGCTTACCATTCAGGAAGCCTCTTGTCTTCAAGTATAGGTCTTTGCCACACTTCAATCTTAGATTCCCATTGACCATGTTCTATTGTTTCAAAAAAAAAAAACAATAATAATAATGAAATATAAAATAAGTACTTAGAGTAGTTGTTCTTAAGAAAGCAATTTACTACATGAATCAGCATGCATGAATAACTAGCCAAATTTAAATTGGATATCTAGAATTGTCATTCAATCTCATCCCCACAGACAAAAAATGGCATCAGTGTAAAAAAAATTACCAAGAATAGCATCATGTGCTATATTTGCTGCAGCACCCCCATTAGTCCCATAGAATTTGGTGTAGCGCCTGTCAATAAATCTTTTTCAGCATATGGATACTCCTTCAATTTACAACATTTCTGGATAACACTTTTGCAACACACCTGTGATAAGTCTTTCCACTTAAGAAGTTCACCTCGGGACAGTCCCATGCCAAAGAAAAAGTAACAGTACGTGTTGCATCAGATGGAACTGACACAGAAGCTGCAATTGCAGCGCCAATTGATGATCCTGGCTCTGAAGGTGCTGATACTTCAGGGTCCGTCAAGTGGTCAAAGGATCCATGCTACAACAAAAAAGTAGAGAGATCATATACGGTTGGGATGGTGATAAAAGCAGTGATCAAAACTTGGTAAGATATTAGTGTGCTTTCCACATAATTTGGAAAACCACACAATGGGTAAAAAACTCTGTAAAATGCATGAGATGTAAACAGGTCAACCAACCTCTTTTATTTCTTGCCACATGTCTTTTGCACTGATGCCTTTTGAGTTCCCATCTATCACAAAACAAGGGCACTCACTTACATGAACACTCTCAGTCTCCTGTGCTGCAATTGCAAAAGTCAGAGTGGGTAGCCCATCTGCAGTCCTGCAACATTGAAATACATAACATAAACTAATTGAGCTGCTCAAAACTGTTCTCTTTTCAGAATCTCTTAACTGAGATCTTACTTGTGATGTAAAAGTACACCATGTACACCATCCTCCATCCTAGCATGATGAAATAATATTCTAGGTTAGTATGAAAATGCTAAAAAAAATCCCAGAGAGACAAGAACAAGCTCCTGAAAGCAAAAGATTCTTACGTTGTTTTTGAATTGGAGTGGTGACCAGAAAAATGAGAAACCCCTCCAATGGAATTCTGAGGAGGATACAGTGTAAGTCCTTGAAAACAAGAAAGAAGCACATACAGAATAAAGACCAAAAGTTCCACCCTAAAAAAAAAGGGGAATAAGTAAAGCAAAAAGAGGAGGAGCCGCATGGGGGGTGGGGAGGGGGGTTCTTACAGCCCAAGTGAAAAGCAAGGTGACATCTGCAGCAGTCTTTCCAGAATTATAGAGCTGAAGGGTATCAAAATGAATTGATCAATGCCCATAATACATTCAATGTGCAATTGAGAAATTTCTAAAGACAATTCCTACTGTGAAAGTAAAAACTGAAACAGGATAGCTGCTCTCCTTGTAATTGTGGGGAATAATAGGTGAAATTTGGCGACAAACAATTCTAAGGTCTGGATCAGATTCACCTGCATTTCAGGACAGAGGTGACAAGCAAATGAGACTGTTTTTTGAAGACAAAGGTCTTGTAGATACAGAAGTTTACCACTTGAAAATGAAAAGAAAAAGTACCCTCATATACAGTCCAGGCCCTTGGGTATAAGGCATGATATGTAGAATTATTCCCCTTCATATTCCAGTCCCAAGATCCAATTCCTGAGGCTGCAATCTCTCTGTTGCACATCATATCCATAACGATTAATCCTTTCTTGTCTGTTCTATTTCTTTTCTATAAAAATTCACTAAAAGACAGAAATGTTCTCAAGCAAAACAAAATAAACTTCATTTATTAGCCATAAAGTAATAGCAAACAAACTATTTGCTTACTTGAGCAACTCTGAGCTTTTTTGGCACAGAACACTGGAATACTTTTCACCATTTGAGCGTGAAACAAAAACCTGCAGTAATTTCAGATTCAAATTTATCAATACTCTGTTTCATTTCCCCTATTTGAAGAATGGCAATGATGACTAAAGTAGCTAAAACAAAAGTTTGTTTTGTCTACCCTGGTTAGTGCCATCAACTTACAGAAAACTGATCTGCTAAAACAGGTTTCTCTTCACATATCATGGGGAAAAGTTGCCAGCGTTGAAATTCACCTCTGAAACTTCTTCCAATGCTTCCTGCACTGAGGGAAGCATTGAAGGATTTATTTAAAAGATGTCAGAAAAACAGATTAAGAAAATATTAGGCATCATCCAAATTTAATTCTGGTGAGTAAATAAGGGCCTACCCAATACCACCCAGAGGAACACCTTGACAAGATGACATATAACGACTAAAGAATGGATTGATGAAGACCCGCTGCAAAAGAAACAAGAAAGAATGTAATGTGGGTAAAAGAATAGGGATTTCAATCACAAGCTGCTCTGTAACATAATTAATACATCAAAAATAGAATAGGCAATTAAGATCAGCAAATTACCCTTCCTTTTTCTGCTTCTTCCCTCACATGCTGCCATAGCCGAATACCTATAGGAGCCTATGCAAACAAAAGCACCATCCTTTGAATGTAAATAACAAGAAAAGATTAAACTTTTGCAACCTTGACATGTCCAAATAATTGAGTTGAAAATCCATAGTTCTCATGCCTTTTCACAACTGACTAATAACAAGTATAATATGAACCCCCAAAATGTATGAAAGTGTCTATATGGTAAAAAGAAAATGTCTTACACAGTTTAAATTCAAAATTTGTAGCACAACATTAATTTTGAATTGTGCTGTCCTATGCTTTATTTACAACTTGTCAAACAATTGGCATGTTGGAAACTCGAGCAAACCAAACTCTCATACGCTCATATCTAACAATGATATGGAAATTTCAACATTCCATTATGTGCATATTAGAAATTTCATTTTGAAGGAATGAAGCTTAAGCTAGTATGTTCCATACAATAGACAACATGAAAAAGTAGAGGATTTTTAACATCTTTGAAAACAGCTGTAAGCCAAAGTTGTAAGACATACCATTTGAAGTTTCTCATTAAACGTTAGGGTAAACAATGAAAGAGCATTTTCCTGAGAATCTAATTTTCGCCACCAAGTCAGCACTGCTGGTTTCCTGGGATCAATCTAGTGCCATCAATACAAAATAAATTAGATTTTTTTGGGGGGAAAAGGCCTTCATGGTGATGAAAGCATCAAGTATGAAAGAAATGCCACTTTAATTCTAACCACTGAAAAATAATAAACAGACACCAAAATCACTTCTCAAATATCAAAGCAATGCTAACATGAAATGCCTCAAAGAGGAATTCATCATCTTGGAGAGCCCTTTGCATAATAAGGACAAAAAAAATTTCATTGGTGCACTTATAACAACCTAATTGTCTTCCTCAGCTAAAGCACATTAAAATTAGCAGCAAATACCAACAGGGTTTCTGACAGTTAGGCATTGCATAACTTAAACCCATCAAATGTGTTGAGAGTAGCCTCACCACTAATTGAAAAGTTCCATTATTCACAAGAACAGGAGACAAACAATAGCTTACCGTATCCATTGAAGAATGGGATGTTTCCCTATTTCCTTCATCAAAACCATTCTCCAGGATCTTTCCTTCAAACATCTTTCCTGAGTTCAACAAATAAGAAATAAATCAGCCCAGTAGCATCTGAACAATTAACTCTTCTTGATTCTAAGAATAGTAAAGAAGCATACAATAAATACAAAAATACAAGAATTATTGTGATTTCAATCCCAAAATTGCATAGTTCCAGATCTAGTTTCCCATATCTCCATCTTTTTAACATCCCAACTAGAAATTATAAATCCTTAAACAGATTGAAATTATAAGTCCTCAAAACCCATAATTTACATACATAGGTAAAGAGCTAAACCAGTAATCCAATTCCAATCACACCATAATGGCCATCCCTCAACAAGATGGCAGCATTTTTTATGGTATTGCTCACGTAGTTTTATACACATGATATGTACATTCTTAAAACTTGATTTCATTAAAATTTTCACTTCCAAATTTGCTTTCCAGCTAATATCATCTGATTCAGCAACAGGATTTAGGTTCCATGGTCCAAAAAGCCACCAAAATAAGTGTAAATTAAAAGCAAGATTTCATGGTCCAAAGAAAGCTAAGTTCCAAACTAAGCTGAATTACTAATTCTGTTCAACCATACACAAATTAAAACAAGTTGCAATTCCTCCGCACTTATATTTACATTAATAAAAACAAAACCGCAAGTATATCAATTACATCAATCTCCTGATCAGCCCAATTTTAGCTCACAGATGACAGAGACACAACATATTCACCCAAGTACAGACAAATGCATACACACACGGATAACCATAAAGCAACAAAATTTGATATCCATCCACAGCCAACTTCGCTGCAAAATCCCCATTGAGAAGAAACATCTAAGGCATAGTAAGTTAACAACAACTCAACGCACACATGCACAAGAACAAAGTCACCAACAAAAAGGTGTCCCATAATCTTGGATCGGACAAAATCATCTGATCATCCCCATGGAGAAAGAAACATCAAAGGCATTACAAGTTAACAACTCAATGCAAACATGCACAAGAACAAAGTGACCAACAAAAAGTTGTCCCATAATCTTGGGATCAGACAAAGCTTCAAAATTGAATGGAAAAACGAAGTGAAAGGGGACTGAAATCTCTAACCTGAGAAGATTCGGACAGAAACTGAAATGGGTTTGCAGAGGCAGATGTCGGAGATGATTTATGAATGGTAGAAGGTTAGAATGACGATCTTAACAAAGACGCGATTTTTTTTGAAGGGTCAAACTCCATTTGTGAATGCCTGGTCTTGCTAGTGATAAAGTTTGAACGAAGACATTTATCTACTATTTGAATTGAATACAAGTCTGATAGGAGAGGATGTCTGATTGCTGTGGATCCCCGGGGTTTTATTATTTTCCTCGGAGATCCTGATTTATTGTAGATTTCTGTATAATGGCCAATATCTTTTTATTTCTTGCCGGATGATGTCATTAATGGGCCAAAAGAAAGAGATGGAAACCAGACCGAATTTTGTCAGCCATGGATTAAATGAGACCATTAAATAAATGAGACCCACACATGATCAACTCACAAAGAATGGAGCTCCATTTGATCTGACTTTTCGTTCACACACTGTCTTCTTTTCCTTTTATAAATATTTTCAACACATTAAAAATTAGTTACTTACCACAACTTCTCGTAAAATTTAGTTAAGATTAAAGTTTTATTATTACATTCTTAGTATCAACTCAACCTTATTAGTCTTATAAATAATCTAATGAATGAATTAAAAAGATTATGAATAAATATTATGGTATTGTTACTGTTGGTATGAGGAAAATATATTATACCGCAAAAAAGAAGAATTGTATGATTGGGTATTTTGCAAATCCAGACCTTAACTTAAAAGTTTCATTTTTGTTAGACTTCACTTAAAAACTTTAATTCCCCAATGGATAAGAAAAGAAACACTCTGGGGAAACTCTTTTCTTAAGATTCAAGGATCAATTTAAAATATTGGCAGTTCCAAACTAGAAGTCAAGGGCATGAATGAAAACAGATGTTCAACAACAGGGGCAAATGTGAAAATAGACCAAGGTAAATAAAAACAAAGCAAACTACCTTTTGCATGCTGGTTTTTTCCGAGTGGCATATTCTTGCGGCCGTTGACTCTGTATACATAGTCACCTCATCAATAATGCACCAAAACAGAAACCATTTAATGCTATTCACTTTTTCTTAGTAACACTTTGGTTGGTATGATACCTAGAAGACACCCAGCCAAAATGATTTTGTGATCTAGTAATAATCTCCTATTGAGTTTGAGGATACCCAAGCCGCATTGGAAGGGAGAAGGAAGCCTCCCCCTCCTAGAAGACTATAAATCTGTAAGTGCAAAATACAAACAATTAGATAGAAAAACCATCTGCCATTATCAGGGGGGCCCAGACGGCAAAACACTTCTGAATTTATAATCCACTTAAAAAAATAATAATAATAATAATAATAAATAAAAAAAAATCAAGATCCCATCCAACGCAGGAACCCAACCATCGATTATAGTCTCAGATCATAACATTGTTCTAGTTTAGCCCATTATGTAGGAACCACATTCACTCAAAACATCATATTCATAAAATAGCTGACCTGACAGTCATCGTAACACATAATAATTCAAACAGCTATCATGAAAATATCATATAGCAAAATATGATTTTACCCCCATCATTACCAGATCCTTTCACCGAAAAAAATAAAAATAAAAAGAAATAAAGAGCACATTCATCCAAAACTATCATGTTCATAAAATGGATTTCTCAAAAGACATCAAAACACGTAACAATGGTCATGACCTCACCATGACAAGTTAAAAGGCCAGCATGAAGTGAGATTAAAATATTGGCGAAGGTTTCATGGAATGCCTCGTCTAATTTGTCTTACACAAGAATTTTTCTGTAGCTTTACTAAAACTCCAAAACCTAAAACATTTTGGAGTGGTTAATGGCCTTTATTTCAAAAATTGCAAGTTTTTGCCCTTTCAAAAAAATAAAACTTTGGCATCCGTGACCAAACTCCTTAAATTTTCTAGGAAATGGCTCAAATAAAGCAAAAAGGATCATGCAGTTGATTCCTTTAGATAAGCAATGAGGTCAGCACGCTCCTGTGGCTTCTTTAGTCCAGGAAAAACCATCTTGGTCCCAGGAATTTACTGCAGATGCAAAAATCAAGAGCAAATCATCAATTGGGAAATAGTTATCAAACCATATAATCACAAGGTTCTAGAAATGAGCTAAAGAGAGAGAATTGTGCCTTCCAAACCCAAATCCAATTCAACTTCAGTACGACATAGGCATTAAACAGAACAAATTGCTCTTTCAAAATCTCAAAACCAAAAGAGGAACCATGCTAATTAAGACATAAAATATCATACATAGATCACCTCTAATACCTTTCTACTTAAAAAGAGTATAATAATAACATGCAGCATTGTAGAACTTACAAACATTAAAGAATTCAAGGAAAAATGCAAAAAATCTACCTTCTTAGGGTTAAGCAAGTAGTCATACAGTGTGTTCTCTCCCCAAATCACAGCCATATTCTTATTAGCAGCAGAGTACGAGTATCCAGGAGTTGTCCCAGACTGTCTCCCAAAAAGTCCATTCAAATTAGGTCCTGTAGATTTCTAAAAAGATGATCTTATCATTCTCTAAAACTGAAATCAAAACACACATGCACATACCAAGAATTCACCACAATGAAAATAGCTGCAGCACTAACAGAGAGGCCATAATAAAATTTCACACAAGTTGCAGAAAGAAACTTCAACAAACAATGAATTCTGCAGCCTGCAGGGTAAAGGACCCCTTTCCACATACATCTAAACTAAATGTCTACAATAAGCAGAACAGAACTTTTTCGAAACCTTCTTTTCCAAATTCGTGCTTCCATAAAAACAATAAGACCACTATTTCAGAAAAGACCAATACATAATGGTCATAACACCATTATACCCGATAGAGTGATCTAATTGCCAATTCAGATTCACAGAAAATAAGTTCTTGGAATAGCTCTAAACCACATAAATGAGACAGGGAAGCTCGTACACTGATTACTTCAGTCCATGAAAATCCATAGATCATCAAAGAAACCCAAAATTTGTCGAAATTCAGAACATGAGTCCAATTTTCAAGACTCGAGTCAACTAAATATCCCATCCACCTATTACACTCATCAAACAAAGAAATTCTAAATCCAAATTGCAGAAATCAGAAAATCTCAAATATCAATGAATACGACAACAATCAGATAAAATCACATCGCGATTCCATCACTCAAAAACGTGAATGAACGAGATACCTTGTTTGTGACCGGCGCCTTTCTCGACGGTGTGGCACTGAGCGCACTTTGTCTTGAAGATCTTCTCTCCGACTTTCGCATCCCCGGGAGGCGCTTGATCAAACGACGCCACTGGCCTCGGATCAGCGGAGTTTTCTCTCGCTAGGGTTCGCTTTCCGGTAATTCCGTTGAAAGGAAAGGGTGCTTTGATCGGGAAGCAACAGTAACAAAGAGCGCGAGGTTTGGTCTTTTGTGTACGTGTACCTAGTCGCCGTTTGGTATAGCGATTTTGAGCAGGTTAGTGATTTTACCTAAATCGTTAAATATAAGTGTTTAGTAAATTTATATATTTCAAAATTGTCACAATTAAAGTATTTGATAAAACTTTTATTTTACGATTTGAGATTAGCGGATAGTGATTATGGTCCAAATCGCTAGCGGATTGAAAAAGCTATTTATGTAGCTTTTTGTACCAAACTATTAACGAATTAAAATTTTTTAATTTTATTGATAAATTTATCTTTTTTAATTTTTTAATTTGTGGTCACATTTTTTAATTAATAATTATCTAATAAATTTTAATTTTGTTTTTTTAACTTTAATAATATTAAGTAATTATAATAATTTTTTTGTATATTAATTTATAATTTAAAAATATATTATCTTAAAAACAAAATTTATTAATTAGACAAAATGATTAATTTTTATTTAAAAATAATATAATTTTTTCTTTTTAAAAAATAAAAATAAGGGTGTAATTATATTATTATAATTAATTTTATTTGTTTATTTTATTATTATTTTTTTTATAAAATTAATAATTTTAATAATAAAAAATAAAAATATTTTAAAAAATATATTTATTTGTTTTTAAACATGTCCTTATTAGTCATTTAATGTTAAACAACAACTGCTAATTATTGTATAACCAAACAGTTATATTTATCGAATCCGCTATTTGCCATCCGCTACCCACTTTTCGCCATCCACTAACCGTCACCCGCTAACCGCCACCCGCCACCCGCTACCACTATCTGCTATCCGCTACCCGTTACCCGTTATCCGTTGAATTTTAACCGTTGTATCAAACAGGCCCGTAGTGCGGGAACTAGTGCCAAAACGGTGCGTCTTGACTAATTCCATTGAAATGACCTTATTATCCTTGCTTCGTTGATTCTGTGACTTCTGTCGCTCTTTTCTGCTGTTTCCCGCTCCAAGTTGTTTGTAAATTGGATCCAGATAGGCCTAGCCCGATTCTATGACAAATGGGCATTGGCTGATTTAGCTGGGCCTTCCTCTGTAATAACTACTAACTCTAGATAGGCCTCTTATGCCCAATTTCATTATTAGATGGGTTTTTCCCCAGACCAAGTTTTGCATACCGTAAAACTAATTGTTCCTTGAGTGATGTTAAGAGTATACTTTTTGCATTAATTTAATATATTCAAAAAAAATTAATTTTTTTTAAGTGCTTATTTCAAAACTTAAATCTTGAACTTGAATTTCATCTACAAAACAAACTTGTTTAGTAGTGATCAAACCCTTGAGATTAGCTTATAGTGTTTGTTAGCCAAAAAGAAAATTCCATCGCTTATTACCAATCATATAAAAGTTATATCATGTGATTCAATCACAAAAAATGCCACTGGCACTTTTTTTTTAAACATTTTTTAGAAGAAAATATGGACAGCATTAGGAAAGGAAAGAATATAATATGCTACTTGATAACACAAAAGTGCTGGAAATGAGCTGGTCCAAACAAGCATAACCTAGAAAGCAGAGGAAGCCGAAGAAGAAAAGGCAATATCAAGCTGTCAGCCGTTACTTCTCGAAGAACAAAGACTAGTTTACCATTCCCATGCATCGTTTTTCAAGCTAGATTGCTGGATACAGTGAGGCGATTCCACTTTTATTGAGGATTCTTTTTCTTTCCTCAATTTATAATCATTTTTCCTTGGATAGTACTAAGAGTGCACATTTTCAGTAAACAATGGATATAGTTAGCTGAAAATGAAAAAGCCATTTTTTCTCTATTCCCTCGCATGTTTGGGTGAGATAAGCCGAGCAGACAGGAACCATTCTGTAAACCCAGATTTGGATTGTAGCAACAAAGCATTCTCATTTCTAATCATCAGAACAATCAAAATCAAGTCCAACTAGAAGATGCTAACGCATCTCGCTGGCAAAAATGCAAAATGATGGCAAGAAGAGTATTATGGTCAGACTTTCAGATTGTAAATTTCACCATGCAAAACTTTCGAATCTAACATTAGAAAACAAACCAAGAATAAAAATCCTTATTTGAAACTAAACTCTTTACAATCAGTTTTCTTTATCACAAAATTGAGATATTCACCACAAGTCAGTTTCTTGCTCCTGTTACTTTTGAGGTCCATGAACTTGAGCAGGAGAGCGCATTGGCCATCCCAAAGGCGGAGGCGATCCTGGTGGGGTTACATCTCGACTAGGAGAGAAGAGACTCAGTTCAACAAATGTCCCAGTTGAGCTCCCGTCTCTTCCATAAGCTCGGAAAGAAATCGATCCTTGCTTCATAGAGGCATCAGAGTTCCTCTCAGGGCTTACCCGAATGCTTTCTTCAAGATGGCTCTGGTTAGCAATAAGAGAAACAGTATCATTGTTTTCATCCACAACCCTTCTCCTAGCCTCCAAGTCATGAGGGTTTCCTAGGGCTAGACAATCTGCTATTGGCAAGTATACAAGCAAGCAAACGCAGACCCCAGCACAGAATACCAAGGCAAGAAATGCTGAGAATGCAAGAACTTCAAATTGAAAATCATCTGACTTGGGTAAAACGGATAAACCAAGTAAAAGAACCCTTAATAGAAGGAAACTTGAAACTGAGAATATCAATGTATAAACTCTCTTCTGCAAACCCTTATTGATAACCAATTTCAAAATCCGCCTTCCAAGCCAAAATAAGTAGACAGTCAAGACTGTGGCAAAAAGGCCAAGAAGGATAGTATTCAGTAAAGGGTAAGTGCAGACCGCAATATCATTAGTCTGATGCATTGCTCTTGTGAAATATGGAGGCAATACATGTACAGAACTATTACCCTTGTTTAGCAGAGGCCCAATCAAAATAACAATGAGTTGAAGGAGAAAAACAGGAACACAGTAGAGAAGAATATAGCCCACAGTCCTCCCATTCCATTTTTCGCTCAGAATTCCATTCTCCATATTCTGTAAGGGTGCACGAAGAAGAAACACTAGTGTGAGGAAGAGGCAAGGTTCTGCAAAACCTAAATTTGAGACAATGTAACATTTGCAGACTGTTTCCTGCCATTGCAAACTGAGGGCATGCAACACTCTTCCCTCTTGTCTCAAAAAACTGAGTCGAACAATTTCGCCAAATCCCCACCAGATTGCAAAAAAAATGAATGTGATCCTGATTATCCAAGGGCCATCAAAATAACTTAGTTGGATAAATTCTTGTCTACGAACTCGAATGCGGAAGTAAAACAAGTAAGCAATGCAGCAGAAACCAAGAAGAACCAACAAAGCCACTAGACAAATTGTTAACAGACCAAATGCATCGGCAAAATTTCTTGTCAGGGGCATTACCCGAATCACAGATTCCACGCATGCTACCCACCAGCATGGATACAAGAAGTCTTCTGATAGAGTATGTGCTTCCAAGGTTTAATACCAGAAGCAATTCCAGGAATAATCCCGACGATGCTAACTACTTAAGATACCCAATCAGCATAATCATCAACAGCAATCAGGTGGCCAACCATCAACCATGTGAAAAATAACTGATCTTCAGTTCAGATTGTCGTTTCTGCACAATAATCTTCGTAATTTATGAATAATCAATAGAAGCTACGATCTATCTCTTATTGTAGAAACAGACAAAATCTTAAAAAAACAAACTACATTCAGCAACACAGCTAATATATCAATACAAAAGAAGCATGTTCTTTCCAGAATCAGCAGTTTTTAGCTATTTCTCAGGAAGTCAGGGCATGTAGGGCAAAAAAATATACGCAGGACGAAGAGATTGGACCTCTAGTTAGTCACATTGAGGCTTGTATTTTATGTACCCTAATTAGAACAAATTAAGAAAAAAAATAGAAGAATGCAAAATCTTTAAATTCCATTTCATTGCCTGTTTGCTTCCATCCACAACAACAAGACATTCAGAAAAAATCACAAATTACAATCTCGGACTAAGAAAAACTTCAAATCTAAGCATTGCAAAAAAAAAAAAAAAATTGATATACACAATTTCAAAATCGTTACATTCATTGCCACCACCGATGCATGCAATGCAATATTAAGCACAAAAAACTCGAAAAAAAATAGCAGAAAATTTCAGAAACAGAAGAATAGCGCCGGAGAGGGAAAGAATCCGATTAACAGCCAAAATCGTATGCAACACTAACGAAAGATAAATTGATTGAGAGCTTACGAAACGCAGAATCTTGAACCAACGAGCTCGAGACACGAATCTGGAAATCGACAGAGCGAGATCGAGAAACCCTAACTAGCGCGAACTGGAACCAGAGAGACAAAAAGGGGAGAGAACGTAGTCAGGGGGAAGGAATAGGTGAGTGGAACTTTGTTGGTGACAGCCTGTCTCCAGCTGTGTCATCCGAGCCTCTAGCTTCGGATCTTGCTGTTGTTCCGAAGCGTAGATTTGCATTTGCGACTT
>BPVZ01000094.1:437131-454345 GCA_020521535.1 Rubroshorea leprosula
ATTAACTAAGACAATTATGAAATTGTTCCAATAAAATATAAAAAATCAAGATTAAATTAATATTTATTAATCAAATTTATAAAATATTACATTAAATATTTTAAAATTACATTATGTTAATAATATGTTATTAAAAAAATAATTAAAATAACTAGTTTTAAAATGTTTCCACTTAATTTTTTATAAATTTGACTTATAAATGTTTTTTTAAGATCAAATCTAAAAACAATTATTTGTATAAAATAAACATTTCAGATCTGCTGCATCTAAATCCAGTTCTCCAAGAAATGAAATTCAAATCAACACTACAAATATACCGAAACAAAGAAATTAATTTAACAAAATTTGATTTACAATTCAAGAAATCAGCAATCAGGTATCATATTCAGAGTTCAGACACTATAAAATTAAAAACATATACATTTAAAGTAAGAAATTTACTTTGAAGTGTCCGTGTACCGAATTCGACGCCGATAGTAGATTTGGACTCCAAGCAGAATTCGTTGCGAGTAAATCGGGAGAGTGGATTGGACTCGCCGACGCCGGAATCTCCGATTAGTACTACTTTGAACAGGTAATCGTAATCCTCGTCCGGTCTGCTCGCCATCTTTTATTTCTTTTTGAGGTTGAGAATTTAGAGAGAATTAAACGGAGATGAAAATCCGGTAAGTGTCCGGCCAAAGGAATTGGTCGCCGAAGTACTGAAGCGAAATTCGGAATCACAGAATGGTAATTCGTGTGCGGCTTTCTCGGTCACACAGAGATGATGTGTCTCAGCTCCGTAGAACGACGAACAGTGATAAAATAACTGAAATGCCCCCGAACTTTTTCGTAGCTTCATAGTAAATGTCGGGGTATAATCGTGAATTCGAAGTGAGTTTCTCGTCTCTTACCAGCCGGAAGACATTTCCCGGCAAAAATCGTTGGCAATGCCGGAGATTTCGTTAGTTCTTAGCCGGCGAGGAGGCGACCAATCCATTACATCAAGTCCCGGGGATTGAAGCTTGATCATTAGGCTGAAAAGCTGCAATTTTTAGCATTATACAAATGTCAAGAACTTGTCTTTGTTTTTAATTTTGTTAGTTCACTATCTACTTTCGCCATTGATTTCACATGAAATGGGAAAAGAGAATGATTCTATAAAGTAGTTACTATGACAGTGACAAAAGCAGCACCAAAAAAAATTGGCATGATTATTACACAAAAATATCATAATTGTGTTCGGTCTGGCTATTATTATATGTTTAAATACCTTAATTAGTTATAAATTAATAAAATATTATAAATTAAACACAATTAATATCTATTCGTGGAGAACTGACTGTTTAGGTTCAATTATTCGTTTTTAAATTTTAGTATTTGGATTTAATTAGTTGAGAGTTTGATTTTCATCAATTATTTAAAATTTTTTCCTTTTCCATAATTCCTCTTGCTAAATATATATATATATATATATATATTGAACAAGGAAAAATTTTAGAAGAAGGAAAAAATAAACCTTGATATGGGATAAGGAATTTGATGCAAATTGTCAGCTCAGCAGTGTTGCTAGTGCTGCTTGTCGGTTAATATGCTTTTGTTCCAATAATTCATTGCTGTGGGTCAAGAGAAAATGACTTCTCCAATTGGGTTTTTTTTTTTTTCATGTAGTGGATAGACATTTGGTTTTTTTATTTGCAAATTGCACATGCTTTTCTAAATAGGTTGGATATGAGTCCAAGATCTTACAAAATAGACATGGACATTGGTGATGTTCAAGAAACTTAATCATACCATAAGAGAAGGCTCACCCGACGTGCCAGATTTGACAAAAGAAAGACACCACCCTTCCAGTGAACAGCATTCACAATTGGCTTCCAGGTTTCTACTTGCTATTTGGTCCATATCCCACTTGTGTCTAGATGCCTTCAAATTCAAACCCAAAATCAAAGAAGTGTATCCAAAGGCTGCGTAATCATTTAAGAACACAAGGATATAGTTTGCTAGTTTCTATCCTTGAGCAGTTTCAAAAACTCCAGTTGCTTCAGCAATGAGCAATCCACCGATGATGGCATGTTGAGAATAGTAGACGATGGCATGGGGTTGGGAATGATACCGTATGATATGCTTCTTGTGCCAACACTACCCTGCATTAATGTTAGTGAGTTTTATTAACTTTAAACAATTCAGATAAATATTTCAAACATATAAGCCAAGCCAAACTGAAAGTATCTTCCCAGGATTATGAAATATCATTCTCAACCATTAAAACTTTCAGTTTCTATCCACAAAATATTAGTTCAAAAGAAATTGAAGAAAAGGTCAAGACTCTATCTTTCTATTCCATTTGCAAAATTTTAAAGTATTTTTTAAAACAAAGATCTATCTATGTTAGATCAGCCAAAGATTACAGAAACTGATCTGATTTTTTTTTTTTTTTGCATGTCTATAAAAATCATTCTTAATTTTCAAGCAGGACACAAAGGCATAAAGAAAAAACATGGAGAAAACCAATGAAACAGAGCATATTATTATCTAATGATTTAAGCTAGGTAGTACAAAAATCTTTCTTTGAAACATGCAAAATTCAAAACTTTCTGGGAAATACAGACCTTTGATAGAGGTGTTTCCCATTTTGTGTGGAGTAGGTGAGAAGAGGAATTTTGCTGGTATTGGATAACTGGTGACCTTGAAACTTTAAAGCACCCTTTTTTTCGGCTCTTCAAATCCATGGTCATCTGAGAGGACCCGTATTTGGGTCCGCAGTCCGACCCGACCGGACCAAAGAAGGCAGATCCTAACCAAATTTGACCTCATTGGCCTGAAGGCATCACCTTTACAAAACCCTACTTTCATTCCTCGTTTGATCACTCTCAACTCATCACATCAGAAAAACGCCAGTGCTCAGAGGTGTTCTCTCATTTCTAACTGAAATTAGCTTCTTGGGATTTCCTCTGGCTGAATAAAGTTTCCAACTTGCATTAGGAAGATCGTCATATCTGTTAGGTAATTGCAGCTTTTTCCATAAGATTTTCTTCTGTGCTGATAAATTTTTCTTTTTGGTGTTTGTTTTACAGATCTGATATCCAGGCGTTAACGTTTTTCAGTTGAAGTTATGGCTCTAGTGAGTTCTTTTTTTTCTTTAATTTTCCTTTCAGTTCCTTGTATCTTTGTTGATGAATTCATTTATCTTTTCTAGAAATATGAAATAGCTTTGCTATTTTTTGAATTGAAGTCATGGCTTTAGGTTGAGGAATTTGTAAAGATTCAGTATGATAGGAAGTGGGTTTAAGTTTGTTTCCGCCTTTTGATTGCTGAGAATTAGATTGGATAGTACTGATTAGGCAGTAATCTTTAGTCAAAAGTTGGTTCAATTTTTTGGAGTGTTGTTTGCTTTGTTTCAAGCAACTAGATGCGTTGTATAGGTTAAGTTTATAACCGTTCTTTAAAGTTTCTTGCTGCAATTGAAGATCGGATGGATCATAATCTGCTTATCATTTTAAACAGAGTTTCATCAAAATAAATGCAACATACCTGAATGACTGTTAAAAATTGTCTCTGTTTTGATTGATTAACATTATTTACTTTTTATTTATAGATTGGGGGAAATTTTTGTGATTTTATATTTCTTCTACCCTTTGCTTAGTACTTACGGTCAATATTTCAGACTCTTCAGTCTGTGTTTCCTTCTTCATTTTTTGGCAGGGCAAAAAATGGACATGGGGGATTGCCTTGGTTTTTCCTTAACTAATGCAATTGTTTGACCCACTTTATAGGTCTTGCATGCTGGGAAGGCAAACAAAAATGCGTTCAAGACACTCATTGCTGCAGACTACAGTGGGGTGGAGGTCAAATTGGTTGACAATTTTGAGATGGGTGTCTCAAATAAAACACCCGAATATCTCAAGATGAATCCTATAGGGAAGGTATATGTCTATCTGGCATTGTTGATCTAAATTAATTGCTCATTCAGTGTTTTATTTAATTTTATTAAAAATCTCATATTCTTCTAGGTTCCTGTTTTGGAAACCCCTGATGGTCCTATATTTGAGAGCAATGCCATAGCTCGTTATGGTTAGTAAACAAATTTCTTCTTTGTTGTAGCCTTCTTGTATTTTTCTTGAGACTTACCATCCTTGTTTCTACTTGCTACAGTTACTCGCTTGAAGACTGACAATCCACTACTTGGTTCTTCCCTCATTGATTATGTAAGATTACCTTTAATATGTGTTTTGGCTTTGAAACACTTGTTTTTTGACAATTTTTAGTGGACTTTTTTCTTCTTCTTCTTCTTCTTCTTCATTTTTTTTTTTTTCATAATCTATTCTTATTATTGCATATTTATTTTCTTAGGCCCATGTTGAGCAATGGATTGATTTTGCATCATTGGAGATTGATGCTAACATCATGAATTGGTTTAGACCAAGAATGGGGCGTGTTGTATACCTTCCCCCTGTAAGTTTTCTCCTACTCCGGAGTTATTGTTTGCCTTATTAATATGTAGAACTTGCGTAGACATGAATTTTTCAATTGAACTATCCTACAAACTATAGATTTTATGTTGTTGCATGGACTAGGCTGCTTCTGTCCTCATCCTGGGAGATTTATCTGTGTGCTAGGAACCAAAATTCTCATAATCTTCTCATGGATATATGTCACTGATTGTATCTGTAGTGACTTCCATTCAACTTACCTTGAACTTTATGGATTATTCTGAATGCAGGCTGAGGAAGCTGTAATTGCTGCCCTCAAAAGAGCACTAGGTGCCTTAAACACTCACCTTGCTTCCAACACCTATATGGTTGGGCATTCAGTGACCCTTGCTGACATCATTTTGACGTGCAACCTTTACCTGGGATTCACTCAGCTTATGACTAAAAGCTTTACCTCAGAATTCCCTCATGTTGAGAGGTACTTCTGGACCATGGTGAATCAACCAAATTTCAGGAAGATACTGGGTGAGGTGAAGCAGACTGAAACAGTGGTACCTGTTCAGTCTGCAAAAAAGCCTGGACAGCCTAAAGAAGCTAAACCTAAGACTAAGGACGGACCAAAGAAAGAAACCAAGAAGGAAGTCCAGAGAGAGCAGCCAAAGGCTGCTGAAGAGGAGGAAGAAGCTCCAAAGCCCAAACCCAAAAATCCTCTTGATTTGCTTCCTCCAAGTAAGATGGTTCTGGATGACTGGAAGCGGCTTTACTCAAACACCAAGACCAATTTCCGCGAAGTCGCAATCAAAGGTATGACCCTTTATTCTCTTGAGTCTTGTTAGATTGACTTATTTCATGAGCTGCAAATTTATACTTGTTCTCTATTTATCACAGGTTTCTGGGACATGTATGATCCTGATGGATACTCGCTTTGGTTCTGTGATTACAAGTATAACGACGAGAATACAGTCTCATTTGTCACTCTGAACAAGGTAAGTGGATTCCTTCAGAGGATGGATTTGGCACGCAAGTATGCTTTCGGAAAGATGTTGGTAATTGGGTCAGAACCACCATTCAAGGTGAAGGGCTTGTGGCTTTTCCGTGGGCAAGAAATTCCCCAATTTGTCATCGATGAGTGCTATGACATGGAACTGTATGACTGGAAGAAGGTTGAAATATCGGATGAAGCCCAGAAGGAGCGTGTGAATCAGATGATTGAAGATTACGAGCCTTTTGAAGGAGAGTCCCTCCTTGATGCCAAGTGCTTCAAGTGATGCCCCCCATTTCTGTGTCTCCCTTTTCCCTTCTTTTAGCTTTATTCTCTGAAGTTCTTGAAGTCTTTTGTTTGAAGTGTCATACTCAGACTAAATTACATTATCTGTTAGAGGAGCTTGTATCCATTGTCCTTTAAACCTTTTGGTCTCATTTTGTGAAATGATTATGAATTTTCTTTGGGGCTGATGTTGTTAATTAAAAAAAATAAAAAAAAGGATTTAAATATAAGGAATGCTGTATAAATTGGTATATTTAGTTCGAGACGAACTACTTCCAAAGGAGTCTGGGATTCATGGTCGATTTCTTCTTTCAAACCATTCCCATTTCCCATCCAACCAAAATATGTATTGGATTTCCCGTGTTTCCCTGCTCCATTTAAGATGAAGATTACAGACTTTTCAGACAGCTGTTAGACAAATTTTAAATTTTCATGTCGACGCTCGAGCAAAGGAGGAATATAATTATAGAACAAGAAATCTGAGAACCAGTGATGTTTTGCAGGGGGAGGAGCGAAAGGACAAGGAATGAGAGAATTGACTTTCTATATGCATGTATGTTGAAAAATGATGATTGGCAGAGTTGTTTGACAAATTTGAAGTTTGTGAGGAAAAAGCTTGATGTGAGGAGAAGGACAAGAAATCCAACTTTTGTGATGCTGATAAAAGTTTCTCATCTGCTCTGAAGAAAGACGAAAGCTAAAGTGTTTTCGACAAATTTTAATTTGTTGGGAAAAAGCTTGAGAGTGGAGGGCGAAAAAAACAAGAAAATTTAAGTAGGGAAAGGGTGAGGAAAGTGATAAGGGTTGGCTCTATGGACTTTTGAAGAAACATGATAGTCAACGTTGCTTGACTAATTTTAATAATTCAGTTGACAGCTCAAAAGATTAAATTATTAGAGGATTTAAGTTAGATACGTTTGACGAAATTTTAATGTCAAAACTCGAACGGTTGGAATTGAAAATGACACAAGAACTCGCGATGAGTGGAGAGGAGGAAAAGCACAGGAAATTCCAGAACTTGTGGTGTTAGGGACGACAGGAGGAGCAAAATTAAGGATTAAGAATTCTAGAATAAAGATGGAAATTACACCTGTTTTGACAAAGTTTTCATGTCAACACTCGAACGGCTTTGATTTAAGTACGACACAAGAACTGGCGATTAAAAGGAAGGGCGAAGAAAATTTTTGAGAACTTTTGTGATGTTAGCAAAGGGTGGATGAAAAGGACAAGGAACGCTAGAATAATAAAAAGATGAAAGATAGACCTGTTTTGACGAAGTTGTCATGTCAACGCTCGAACGGTTTGATTTAGGTACAACACAAGAACTCGCGATCAGGAAGGGGGGACGAAGATGACAAAGAAATTTGAGAAACTTTGGGGAGGTAAAGCGATCTTTCAATTAATTACGGTGCCTTTTTCCTATTTATCCCCACACCAATTAAAGAAAAAATTAAAAAACTAGGAAAGTAGCATAGGAAGTGCCTCTCTATATTTATAGGTGGCAAAGTTTTGGTATCACAGACGTAGAAAGCAGACAGACGAAGGCAGGAGAAGTTTGTGATGGCTGCTAAAAGGGACAACACTGAGAGATTGATCAGGCGCAAACTCAAGGTATTACTACGTTGTACCTCAATATATCCTATTTCAATCTTAACATGTCTTGGAACGTTTTGATGATATAGTTTCAATTTTGTTCAAAGCAGACTCTGAAGAAGTTGGGGGCAAAAGCTGCTGCTACCAGGGCAGAGATGAGTCGTGTGAGAGAGGAAAAAGCAAAATGGAAAACTGCAATGGAGGAGATGAAATTTGAGGTGGACCTGTTGAAGACATCTCTTCAGCAGCTTTCTGATGACATGCTTCTCATCTCTGAAGCCGTGGATAATCTTGCTGAGATTATACTTCAGCTTAATTAGTCAGTTTAGTCTAGGAAAAGACCAGTCCTATTTTAGGCATGAAATTTAGATATCAGTTATTTTGCTTTAATATTGTGTCAGATCATATATGATTAAGTTCAAGGTTTGGTATGATTTCAATCAAAAAAAGTTGGGTCTTTTAGCTACTCATGAGTTATGTCTTTAGGTTAAAGGTTTGGTGTGTTTTTGGGTTTTAGTCATGAGTAATGTCTTTTTAAGTTCAATATATGATGTAGTTCTGGATTTTATGTTGACTGGTCTTTTAGACTAAACTGTAGACTTGTAGGTCATAAATCTATGTAGAATTGGTAATAATTAATCTTGTTTAGACTTTAATACCAAGTTACCAATCGGTTAAATATATAGGCATTTATTTAAAAGCAAATACTCAAAGAAAATGCACCATATCAGTTTCTTGATGTGGAGGTGCAAATTGAATATTTGATTTGACATAGTCAGATTGTGATTGAATAGTGTTGGATTACTTAATGCTATAAAAAAAAAAAATTACAACAACTAATATACCATTAAACAACCTTAAGCTTTGATTTATTAATAAATAAATATTATTTGATAAATTATTTAAAGTTTAAATCTTAAATTTAGAATTCAAAAAAATTGATTTTTATATATTCACCAAATTGATATAAGATGTATATTTAAAATTGTTTTAGAAGATATTAATTTTAAAGTATGTAAAAATTAACTTAAAGACACAATTAAATATAAATTTAAAAAGAAAAACCATTAAACTCTATAATTTAGATATTTAAAAATCTAGAAAAAAATGAGATATCATGAATTTTTTTTAAAAAATATATTAAATTTATGAAAAAATATTTTTAATATAAAATACATTTTTCATGTAATTTAAATATTAAAATTATCTTAAATATCTTTACTAAAAATTTTTATTAACAATATTTTTATAATTTTAATATTCAAACTATAAAAAAATATAGTGTTGTATTAAAAAAACACATTTCTCTTAAATTTAAATTAAGAAGGATTTTCTGGAGGTAAAGTTTTCGGATTCTGAATTTCTGACCCGAACCGAATCCTGATCCAAAAAGATTCTAACGCATATGCCCCTCACTCTAGAAAAACCCTAGCGGCTCGCGATACCTTGCTTCCCTCTGCATCCCAACGCAAACCCCCGCTTTCGGAAGAACGCAGCTGCAGAAAGGTTCTTCCTTTCTCGTCCCACTCGTCTGTAATAAAGGATGCAATTTTGACTACGTTATCGTTAATGGATTTCTTGTTGTTTCTGTTTTCAGATCTGAAATTAGGGTGTCTCGTTTTTCCGTTAAGCCATGGTTCTGGTGAGTGTTGGATTTCATTTTGTTGGGTAATTTAAGTTGTAAAAGATGAATGATTTACGAAGTGGGTTTGAGTTAAATTTGACTTCTTTCTTCGTTTGAATTTAGTTGGATTGGATTTTCTTCAGAGATTGGTACTTTTTGTAGGGTTTGTGATAATTTATAGGATAGAGAAACATTGGATTACGTTTCAACTTGTATCTCTCTTAATCCATTATTGTATTTGCGATTCTTGGGCTCTTTTCGCATGTACGGTAGCTAGAAGATTTTCTGAATTTTGCATCATTGCCCCAAAATTCTAATGAATAATAGTTGTGGGTTTATTAATGTTTCTAACAACTTGGCTATAACAAGTGATTTCGGGCGAACTGCTTTTTGTTTGGTAGGAAAAGGAACCCTTTAGTTTTAAAGTTGTAAGACTTCGTGTGATCTGATTTACTCTTCTAGGTCCTTTTATTGATGAAGTTGTTGTCAGTTCTGTATTAAAGAATGTCTTTGTCAATGAGCTGCACGATTCCTCTGGAAAATAAAGTAATTTCTTTTAACTCTGTTTTTTTGTGTGAAATTTGAGATCAGTTGCAGGAAATAGGTATATTGAGTCTTACATACTGGATTATGAAAAAGGTTGCCAACTGTTTTTTTTTTAAACATTGTGTGTATTTTGCTCAAGCAACACTCACAGCGTTTTTGGTTTGAGTGAGGGAAGTGGAGGGGAAGGAGGGCTTAATTTGACTGGATGAGATACTCGGCGAATGACTTAATTTTCTTCTCTCAGACCAAACAGGTCCTCAAGGTTTCTATATACTAATTTGGTTACATGTCCATTGCAGATCCTGCATGCAGGGAAGACAAATAAAAATGCTTTCAAGGCACTCATTGCTGCAGAGTACAGTGGTGTGGATGTCAAACCGGCTGAGAATTTTGAGATTGGTGTATCAAACAAAGCCCCTGAATTTTTAAAGATGAACCCTATTGGAAAGGTTTTTGTTTGAACTAGATGTTGCTAAACAACAATCTTTAGTCATATTTGAGGCTTGATTTACAATAATTCTCTTTTTTTTAGGTTCCTGTGTTGGAAACACCTGAAGGCCCCATTTTTGAGAGCAATGCGATTGCTCGTTATGGTGAGAATAATTCTCCCTTCCCTCCCGGGCTTGTAGTCCTATGATGATTTCCTTTGAACTCATGAGATTTATTCGGTTTGTTACAGTTACCCGCTTGAAGGCTGACAATTCTCTATATGGTTGTACTCTAATTGATTATGTAAGACCTTTTATCATCCTGTTATCTTTTTTATTCTTGCATTCAACCAATGTCTCTTGTTGTGATTCACACAATCTTTATTATGGTATATTTTCTTCATTTTTCAGGCCCATATTGAGCAGTGGATTGATTTTGCATCAATGGAGATTGATTCTAACATTTCAAAATGGGTTTATCCCAGGATGGGATTTGGAGTTTTCCTTCCTCCCGTGAGTTAGTTTTTTAGCTTTTGAAATTCTTTATACGTGTCTATCTTTAATTGTGTTCTTTAACTTCTGTTGATGATTTCTCATTTAGGCTGAGGAAGCTGCAATTGCTGCATTGAAAAGGGCACTGAATGCACTTAACAGTCACCTTGTTTGCAACACCTATCTGGTTGGGCATTCAGTGACCCTTGCTGACATTGTTTTGACATGCAACCTTTACCTGGGATTCAGTCAGATTATGACTAAAAGCTTTACTTCAGAATTCCCTCATGTCGAGAGGTACTTCTGGACCATGGTTAATCAACCAAATTTCAAGAAGATACTGGGTGAGGTGAAGCAGACTGAATCAGTGCCACCTGTCCAGTCTGCAAAAAAGCCTGCCCAGCCAAAAGAATCTGCTAAACCCAAGCCAAAGGAAGAACCAAAGAAAGAGGCTAAGAAAGAAACCCCTAAGCCTGCTGAGGAAGAAGAAGAGGCACCAAAGCCCAAACCTAAAAACCCTCTTGATTTGCTTCCTCCAAGTAAGATGGTTCTGGATGACTGGAAGAGGCTTTATTCTAATACTAAGACCAATTTCCGTGAGGTTGCAATTAAAGGTATTTTTTCTAACCTTTTTTTTCTAGCATGGAGTAAAGATGTATGAATCTGCCTTGCATCAAAATCCCTTAAGTAAACTTTGATGATGGTATATCCTGTGATTTTTCATTCCTGTAAAAGTGAGTTGGCTTTAGTAGTTTGAAAATATTGATGTGTGCTACTCTAATGCTCACTTCCAAAAAAAATATGGTTGGCTTCTTCTTTGCAGCTATTTTTGCTCCCCAAGCTCCCATCCCTTTGTCTTTTTTGCTGGATTGAAGAATAAAATTTCATCTCTTATTATTTTCCCATTGTTATTGTAGGATTCTGGGACATGTATGATCCTGAGGGGTACTCACTCTGGTTCTGTGATTACAAGTACAATGACGAGAACACGGTCTCCTTCGTTACTTTGAACAAGGTTAGTGGATTCCTTCAGAGGATGGACTTGGCACGCAAGTATGCCTTTGGTAAGATGCTGGTTATCGGATCTGAACCCCCATTCAAGGTGAAGGGATTGTGGCTTTTCCGCGGGCAAGAGATTCCACAGTTTGTACTCGACGAGTGCTATGACATGGAGCTGTATGATTGGAAGAACGTTGACATTGCAGATGAAGCCCAGAAGGAGCGTGTCAGTCAGATGGTTGAAGATCATGAGCCTTTTGAGGGAGAGTCCCTTTTGGATGCCAAGTGCTTCAAGTGAAAAAACACAACTCTATTAGCTAAGAGATTTTTATGTCCTTTGTCATTGGTGTTTTTGTTAAGAGTGTCTTTCTTGTTTCAAATAGACTGCAAGGTGACGGTATAACTTATATCCCATTTTTGAGTTATTGATTTAGATATCTTTCATAAACCTATATATCCTTTTAGTGCGGATGTGTGACTAAAAATTGTTTTTTTTTTATACCAATGCATTTTGTTTTCATTTTTGTTCAACGCTTATTTGGTGTTGGTAGCCACTTAGGGCTGAAGATTTTGTCCCTAACGTCTCTGACTCTTTAAGAGCATTTTTCTCTAGGGCGAACCTTAGTGCCGATGAGGGGAAATATGGGTGGGGTATTTTCTTATTGCTTGCTACTATTTTTATATTTTTGCCATACCTATTGCTATTAAACGATTTTATACAAATAGAAATGTATTTTTCAGTATGGATTGTTTTTTTTTTTTTTTTAATGTAGTTTAAGTATTGAAATTATTGAAATATTTTTAATAAAATTTTTATTTATATTTGTTTATTAATAGTATTGTAATAATTTTAGTACAAATTATACTGAAAATATAGTTTAGATTGAAAAATACTTATCTCTCATACAAATGTACACACATATAAGCATAGAAGCAAATCCAGGTAGGCTAATACCAACATGTTTTATTCTGCTTCAGTTATAGAAAGACAATAAATTAACCAGGCAAATATTACTGTTTCTCGGACTGTTTCCATACTTGGGAATGATTGTTGCAAATACATATATATGCTTTCTCTAAATATAATAATAAAGCCTTTTGATTAGGTGGGAACTGCCAGAGGACGAAATCCATGGCGAAGAGCAGCTTCCCAAACTTTGTCAATGCTGAAGACACAGTTGCCACACTCATGAACATTCCATCCTTCTAAAGCATGAACAATTCCGGCCACGCGCACCGCACTCATCACCCTTCTTCCCAGCCAATTCTGTTTCACATTTAAATATAGAAATAAGAATTCCCCCAATAAAAACAGAGAACTAATTCTCTGCAAAAATGGGAATGATTTAACGTCAACCTCACAAGAGTTAAGGTTTTCAAGAGATTTTGGAGCCACCATGGCTGGTGTCGTGTGATAATAGCAGTCTGGGCGCACTTTTCTTGGTGGGAAAAGCGAAAATGGGATGAAAATTGTTCCTTTTGATGCTTTCAACTGCTCTTTCTCAGTCAGTCCATCTCCCACCAACCATATCTGCATTACTCAAAGGAGTCTTAACTTCTCACCTCTTCGTTGTAAAAAATGTTAACAATTAATCTAAGCAAAAGGTAAAGGTTTCAGTTCCCTTTAATTCACCTTTTGAGTGCAACTTTCTGAGGCAACCACATCAGTTCCCAACTTTTCATTTTGCTTTAACTTCATATGTTCATCCTCATGTAATGTAATAACCTGCAAAACACAAAGAAAGAGATAACTTTTGCTGTTCGACATTTCTGTCGTACAGCTGTCTTAGGCAATTGAAACATTACCTGAATACCCTTTTGACATAAAGCTGACACTACGGCATGAGCAACCTTGGACAGCTTTCCTCTGAAGATCACTTGTGCTGTTTCCTTTGGAATGCTGTGTATTACAGCAGCTGCCACCAAGCTGCTCCCATCAACAATCTTTATTCTAAGCTGAGGTATCCATTGGATGTACAACTCCCCGTTCATGTTAAGTTCTTCTTTCTGCAAAATTGATTTGCATTATATATGCTAATTTTTTGAAAATAATCAACATCAAAGAAGCAGTAATTTATCCTAAATGGTGGAATCTAAATTACATGCCTGATTCAGAAGACCTAAACTCAAAACCTTAGCTCCTTTCTTATCTGCTTCTAAGACTGCTTCTTCAATTAGTTCGCTGATATCGTTTCTTCCAAAATATGTAAGCAGAAACTAGAGAAAGAAACAGGTAGTTGTTATTATCAAGATGAAAATCCAACAGAAAGATGCACCAAGTTTGTAAGAGGCAAAAAATTATGCAGACGTGTTCCTTACTTCTATTTTATATCTGGGTATTACCCAAGATTGTAGCTTGAGTTTCTTGAAAGTGTTTCTCTCTGAAACAAAAGCATGGCCATAAACCCAAGTCATTATCACAGACCAGAATGTCATTGGCCACATGACCATGAGGTACCATCTCGAAGCATAGGGCTTGGACGCCATGGAAGCAAATCCAAGCTGCAGATGGTATATAGAATCTGCTGTGGTTAAGTGAGTCAAGTGCACAACATCTGGTGACTCTTCTTGTCTTTCGAGTGAAGTTTGATAAACAACATCTGTGGACTTGTCCATGGTTCCATAGACATAATCATAGAAGGGCATGAAAAGTGAATAGTTTGTCCGAAACTGAGTATGATGCAGAGAGTGAAACCTGTGTAGACAACATCCTGTGAAGAGAAAGCCAAAAATTTTTGGATGGAGAGAAAGTGATAAAATGAAGGAAAGAATGAGGACTTACGAGGGTGTATACATGAAATACTTGAGAGGGGGGAAAACAAAGAAAAACCACTGCGGGATTAGTTCAAAGTTGCAGTGTCCCATGTTGTTCATGAAATCTATGTAGGTGACGTAGCCAAAAGCAACTGTGATGGAACTTATTCCCAATAATGGAACTGCCATCAAGGGTATAAGAAATAGCACAAAGTACACCAGTTCTTCTGCGAATGGATGGATAACAGCTGCCACAGTAATTGTAATTATGTCAAAAAACAAATCCTGAATCTTATCATGTACTCAATTGAGCAGTTCTTCTTGGTTTCTTCACTTACAAGTAATTGGCTGGGTGACAATGGAAGCATGGTGGTGGGAGTGGTATCGAGTATAGAGAAAATGGTGGTGCAATGCCCTGTGAAACCAATAGTAGAGGAACTCAACAGGACCCATATGTAGTAGAATTGTGAGTATGGCTCCATCTGCTCTCCATATGGGAAGGTTGGATGCCCCCGGTATTGTCCTATTTGCTGCATAGAACAAAATTCCACTTAGCAGTATCTGGTCATCCCTGCAAAGCAAACATCAAAACTAGTTGGATTCAAACTCTAATGTCATGTCACAAATAGTTTCATTTCACCTGAAAACTTGAAAACAATGAAGAAAAGGATTGTGTTCTCTTCACCAATGACATACCAGTTGCTCTCTCTGTCAACTTGTTCGAATTCAATTCCCTTATCGACAATCCTTCTGTTTCCTTTAGCTGTGATATAACGAGAAAGGGAAATCCAAATTTGGTTGTGAAGAATTCTTGAGAGAAGAAAGGGGAATATCATGAAGTTGAAGAGGTCTCTCTCATTTTCTCCTTTGGTTGCGAATGAGTGGATGCTATGAAGCACCGATGGTGCCAAAATCACGTACTAAAGCCATACAAAACAAAGCATTTATGTTAGTCAAACAACCATACAAATTCGCACTATATCCACACACATACATGGTTAACATAAGAACTATAGCATGGTACCTTGAAGTTTCCAAGAGGCTTCCATGGCCAGTTGGTGAGAATTCCAGGTTTAGTTGCCATTTTTTACTAGTGTAGATCTGATGCTACCTTAAATCAAGGCTTATTGATTTATATATAAAAAACCAAGGCAAGCATTTCCAGTCCTGGATCCGATATTAATTAATGTGATTTGGCATTATCATAATGCGTTGTCAACCTCAATACAGTTGGGAAAATGATATATAGAATTGCAAATTAAGGAATGTTGAAAGCAATTTCAATTTGAAAAATAGAAAAAAATACTAAAAATTTTTAATTTTCAAACTTCAGGTAAGGCAATATTTTGAAGCAGACGGTATCCGTACCACTCGCCGGCAATGGTCACTCTTCTTCAACAAGTGGCGGAGCTAGAAAATTTTTTTTAAGAGGGCAAAATGAAATTTTCATCCAGAAATAGTAATGTAATATTTTTGCATCTATTGAAGGTCTATATGGTGAAAATTATTTAAATAAAAGAAATGAATATAGTTACAATATAAGATTACATGATATTATGAACTTACAATTCAAATATGTCTATATGATGATTAACTATTTTCATTAATGCTCTATTTATAATATTGTATACATTCACTTCTTTAATAATATTTTAAAATTATAATTTTACAATCACAATTAACATTATATAATTATATCATTGCCATAAAAAAATATTTTACATAATATATTTTAATCTTTAACAATAAATTAGAAGGGATTGATGATATATACACCATTGACTAAAGGACAAAAATCAACATATATTGAGTAGAAAAATATTAATAAGCAAAATAGAGAAAATATAAAGCTATCAATGAACAAACAATTTGTAATACTACAAAAATATAATCTTCATATATTGAGTAGAAGAATATAAATGAACAAACAATAGATAGTTCTCAATTAATTTATCTTCATTTATCCTCATGTTTAGTATTGTCTTTATTTTTCGCTCTCATTATCACAAAAAATAATCTTCAATAATTTAAAAAACTAGAAAAGAAATTTTAAATGGTATAAAATTAGATAAAACTACTAATAAAATATTAAATTAGAATTTTGTTTAACAATGCTAATCTATAATTATAATTGTAAATTTTTTAGCCTTTTAATATCTAAAAACAATATAAGATATAATAATACATTTAATGTTTATTTTAATTAATATTTTATATATTTTTAAAATATTAAAAAATAAAAATTTAAAATTTAAATACCAAAAAAGATTATCAAAACGAAATTGATAACTCAAGGGACTAAAACAAATTTTTTCGAAAGTTTAGGAACCTAGGCTCCACTAGTGACCTCAATAAATGAGGGGTACGTGGAACTAATGCCATCACCAATAAGAGTAATGATAGGCAGGATCATTTTAACAACAAAATCCAAAGGACAAGTGAAATAAAGTCAAATTGATAATTATTGTTAGGATTACTTTATTTGCTGTCATATGGTTTTGTCTCCAAAATCGTTCCTCCTATCATTACTCCACCAATAAATGATTCAGTTACAGAGATCAATCACCATATGTTCATGCATACTCCCGAAGTTTATGTCGTGTTAGACTTCTATGACTACAAAGGATTTCTTCGGACAAAAGGATTTATCCAGAGTACTCTCTCTGTTGAAGAAGGAATATGGTTTTATTATTAAATTAAGAGTAACGATATGAGAATAGTTTTTTATATAATTTATTTTATATAATTTTTATATATTACTAATAAATAATTATACTTTATATTATAAGTTTTAAATAAATAAAAAAATAATTATTTAATTAATATATAAAATTATATAAAAAAATATAAAAAAATTAACCCTTAATTATTTTTCTTAAATTCATAGTCCCAAAAAGTTATGCCGTGAAGGATTTTTTCGTACAAAGGATTTATCCAAAAGTACTCTCTTAGTGGAAGAAGAAATATGATTTTATTATTAAATTAAGAACTATCATTTATTAATAATTTTGTTTATATAATTATTTTATATAAATTTTATATATTATTAAATAAAAAAATGAGTTTTAAATAATAAAATGAATTAATAATTTAAATAAC
>BPVZ01000094.1:509569-520029 GCA_020521535.1 Rubroshorea leprosula
ATTTATACGAAAACTTCAGTCGCTCACAATCCGCCTTTATACCTCTGTCTAAACCTCTCATGCATGGCGATTTGGGGCTCCAATTCAGGCTAATTAGGGCACTCTCTTCTTCATTGCCAACCAACTACTGCAATAAGATGTGATCTAGTGGACTCTCCTCGCGTTTCCCTTCTCGATTTTCAGCTCGGGGTTTGTTGACCCTGTTACAAGTTCGGGGATTTTTTGTGTTTCAGATTTCTAGGGTTAGGGTTTTGGAGTCATGAAGGCTACCTTGGATCGAACCAAGGTGGTGCTCCGCCACTTGCCTCCGGCTATTTCAGAGGCCACGCTCGTGGAGCAGGTAGATGGGGTCTTCGCTGGACGTTACAACTGGGTCTCCTTTCGTCCGGGAAAGACCAGGTTGGGGTGTCGAATTTCGGCTCTTTGGCCCTTTGTTTAGTGTTTTGCATATTTTTTCTTCTATTTTTTGGGTTCATTAGTGCTTGCTCTTGAATGGACTTTTGGGGTTCTTTTTTATTCGAATTTGTTGCTGTTGCTCCATTGCCGTGCTATTTTTGGGGTTCCATGTTGCGTTTTACTGTTCTATTGTTGTTTTTGAGCTTATTGGGCACGCTGGTGATTTTGCGTATATTTCTTTTTCTAATGCCGAATTTACGGCTTTTTTAATTTTTGTTTTTACGTTTGTGTGGGATGTGTGTATTCCTTGCACATCATTAACTAGAAAGCTCAATTTTTGGTGATGCCGCCTGTTCCACAAAATCAAATATTTGTCAAATTGTAGAGCTGGTCTAAGCACAGCTTATATAGGCTATTCTAGTTTTCAATGGTGCTCTTTTTTTTTTCTTTTTTCTTTTTTCTATACTTTTTCTGGCAGTATGATATAGTTAGTAAACTATCTTCTGTTTGATGTAATTCTTCTTTTTCTAATTCTCATGCTATTGATTTCCCCTTAGATTGAGAAAGATATAGAATAAATTTATTATGGGAGAAGGGAAATGTGCAATGTTTTAGATTCTTTGGTTTGGATGTAAATTATTTAGATGCTATAGTGGAACCTAGTGCTTAACCATAACATTATGTCGTCATTTCTACTTTAATTGCTACATGGTAGTACTTCAGACTATAGAGTTGGTGTAAACATGTTATTTTTATATTTTTGCCACCAAAATGGTTTTGCAGCCAGAACCATCAATCCTATTCAAGAGCTTACATAGACTTCAAGAGGCCAGAGGATGTGTTGGAATTTGCAGATGTTTTTAATGGGCATGTGTTTGTTAATGAGAAAGGTAATCCTTGTAGTATCTTCTATCACGTGGAAACCTGTTAGATGTGATGATGGACATTGATTTCAAAGTGAACTGTAATTTTTTCCTCTACCAGGCACTCAGTTTAAAAGTATTGTTGAGTATGCACCTTCACAACGTGTTCCAAAGCAAGGGTCTAAAAAGGATGGTCGTGAAGGGACTATATCCAAAGGTAACTATTCTTTCTTTGAGAAAAGTTCAACACTGATGTAGAGATGTTGTGGAGTTATATCTACCCACTATATCCCTCTTTGTAAATATATGTATTTCTTGATGATCACCTAGATCCTGAGTATTTGGAGTTCCTTGAATTTCTTGCGAAGCCAGTTGAGAATCTTCCCAGTGCAGAGATACAATTGGAGAGAAAAGAGGCAGAACGAGCAGGTTAGTTTCAAAAATTTTGTACATATATAACTCTAAAATGATCATCATAGATAATGGGAAAAGTATTTATCTTACTCTCAATTTAGAGTTAGGGCTCAGTCGTTTGTATCTTATTGACATTCTTATCATGCCATAATGGCTTTGCAGGTTTGGTGAAGGATGCTTCAATAGTGACACCTCTAATGGATTTTGTGCGACAGAAAAGAGCTGCTAAGGTTGTATCACGGGTAATTTTCCTTTTCTTTCTGTTTTGTTCCCAATTTAAACAAGATATTATTATGCTTCTTTGTATTGTCAGTTATTGTGGGTAACTTGATAGTTGACAACTTAATGGTTTCCATTACCAGTCATAACATATCTCGATTGTACTTTCATATTTTACAACAGAGGTCATCATCTAATGGGAAACTAAGCAGAAAAGCTAGTGGTTCATCCAGCGGAAGTCCAAGTTCAGCCTCATCCAGGAGAGGTTCTGAGAAAAGAAGGGGTTCTACTTCTACTACCATGGTATGCAACCATGGATATACTTGATTAATAAAATCAGGCCATTTTATGCTGTTTGTGATGAAATGTTTGTTTATTGTTAGTATTTTCTCCTTTCTGATGGGCAGTATGTTAAGAGGAACTCCTCAAAAAATGCAAGCAGCAAAGACAAGTCAACTTATATTCTGGTTCCCAAACGGGATGAACAGAAGCTTTCAGATAAACCTGTTACTCTTGCTTCATCCACTGGAACTGGAGTACTGGAAGAGGAAAGTGGTATTATGATGTTCCCCTACCATGCAAAATCTCTTATTCTTACAAGTACTATTATAGAATAACAAGAGATGTGCCTGAGAGATGTAACATGTTTCCCCAGTATGAATTGCCAGTGAATGGTGATTGAAGTTTGGATGAGTGAACTCTTCTGTTACTGTATCTTTCGCTCAATCTTTTGGGATTGTATTAATGTATTGCTTTTATTTTCTTAAGATGCATCAGCCCTGTCATGAAATTTAGTTGAGTATTTTGCTCTAGACTACAAGTTCTAATGGTTTATTTGTTAGCCAGAAAACTATTAATATTTCTCATTTTCAGGAGTTTCTGGAATTGCTGATGGTGGTAAAAGGAAAGTCCTACTTATAAAGGGAAAAGAGAGAGAAATTTTCAATGTGAGCTTCTTGTCCTGCCATTCTTGTCTTCCAGGGGCTCTATTATGGCTCTTCTTTTTCTAGTAGAGTACCTTTACGACTGTTCTTACCTCACTAAAATACAGGATATTATTACAAGTTAGATACGTTAGCAGTATTATTCAGTTTTATGTTGATATATGCCATATTGTGCTCCTTCATCCATGCACCTTAATGTTGGATACAATCATAATTTCTATGTAGATGTCTGGAAGTATGTCGCATCAGCAGAGCCTCACAACTTCAGTTAAAAACGTAATTGATTCAACTTCTACCAAGCAGAACTCAAGGCGTGAAGGCAGTGGAAGGGTTATTAGAGGCATACTTTTAAAAGATGGTCGTCAGAGTCAGACTGCTGGTGTCTATTCTGAGCAACCTGTTCAATCATCGAATTCAGAGAAGGACAAACGACCTCCTCGACCCCCTCAAGCCCAGGTGGTTCTGAAGGATACCAATGGTGCCCTAGAAGATAAGGCTGTTGGAAATGATTTACATGGTTTGTATAATGAGAAGCATGAAAGACGTGCCAAAATCAAAGATAAACCTGATCGTGGTGTATGGAATTTTCGCCGCTCTGATGGTTCCTATGCAAGTGATGAGTCCTTGTCATCCTCGGCTTCTCAATCTCTGCAAATAACTTTCGATTCTTCTGAAGGTATGAACATTACAATTTTAAATAGTGGTTATTTGTGGTTTGGACTTTTTGGACCAAAAGGGACTGTATCTCACAACACATATCTATAATCACGTGTCACATTCACATGTGAATATGTTATGGGTGTATATGCTTTTCTGAAAGGCAGTGATTTGTCATACCTATTGTTGCCTTGAAATGCTGATATGTAATATATTTTGCTGGAGAGAATTGCATACCAATGTTTCTTCTTCTGCATAAGCTTGCTCAGGGACTCAGAGTGATATGAAAGTTGATATGTCAAATGCACGGGGTGGGCAAATGAAGACTGCTGGAAGTGGACGTAATAGTTCATTAGATAATGGTTGGTTTTTTTGTGAAATCCTCTCTCACATATAGTAGTTTCATTTTACTAACTTGCATGTTTGTTGTATATATAGGCTTCCACAAGCATGTTGGTCGTCGTGGACCAGTTGCTGATAGTTTCCCTTTAAGTGATGGGAAGTCATTGAAAAGAGGGGGTACTTCTCATCATGAGGTGGTTACAATTATGTTTGCAGATATTAAATAGCTCATTTATCTTCTGCTTTTTCACTAAAAAGTTGCTTGACTTAATTTGCAGAAGCAAGTCTGGGTGCAGAAGTCAAGTTCCGGTTCTTAATGAATTTAAATTGGTAAGCTTTATTTATTTATTTATAATTACTAAAATGGGGGGAAATATATCATAGTCCAAGTGATTATGATTGACTAAAATTGTTCTGCATGCTGGAGTATCTTTTTTAAGAATTAAATGGTAACATTAAGTTGATTAGTGTTTTCTGAATCCTTGGAGGTCTAAATGTTATATGCAGATGCCTGCCATGTTTAGCATTTTTGGCAAGTTGATTGGTATCTTACTCTTGACTTAATTCTTGAAATTGGGTCTGAATTCAGTGTAACTTTTTTCTTTGCCAAGTTGTGATCACAGTGTCTGTGTTTAATTTTTATCATAAAAACTGATGTGTAAGCTGACTAAAATATGCCTTCTGTTGAGTAGTTGAAGAAATTTCTCTGCTTCAGCTTTTGAAGATGGTTAATACTTTTGTGTTTGGCAGTGAATCTCATGATCAAGTGAAAATGTGGAGCATGACCTTTGCTTTAGCTGGAGGCTATGTTGACTCTTGCCATGATTAACACATGGCTGAAGTGTAAACAACATTTCAGCAGCAAAATAGAGGAAGTTCAGTTGACGTAAATGATGCAGATATCATGTAACTAATACTTCGTTGGTTGAAATCCTGTTTGTAGTCGGAAACCACTCAGAAATGAAGGAACAAGAAATAAAGAAAAAGGTTATCATTTCTATAGTCATACATGACACCACAGTTTTTCTCTTGGCGCCCGTGATGGATTTTGCTTGTGAGAGGCACCATGGTAAATGCTCTCATTCTTGCCATTGGCCTAGCTGGAGATCATGGTATCCTTTAGCTGACTGTGAATATAAAGGCAGTGCTCTGTCTACTATCTGCTTTCTAGGATTGTTATATATGTCTTGTTGAGTAATATACAATATGATTGGTGAGCCATTTGTCCTTAGCCCCTAGTATTTCAAGGGCTTTGTAAGGGAGGGTTTGTCCAGGAGAAGTGGAGCTGGGACCTTTTGCAGCCCAGCAACAGAATGTTTTGAATCTTTTGACTGTAGAGCATTGGAGTGATACTACATTGATTAATTGAGTGGAAGTTTACTTGGTTCTTGTTTAGGCCCTGTTTTGCAGTGTTACTTACTGATTTTGGACATAGCTTTCCTGCTATATACAGTGTATACAGTTTATTCACCTTATGAGATCATACTTTTGCCTCTCTACATCCTAGCCATCCTACTCGAAAGAAATAATTTATCTTGGAGGTGCCTGTATAATATTCTGGATTGGAGACTCAAAGCAATATTGGAAACCCCCCTGATCATTTTGGATTTGTAATTATTAAAGAAGAGCATGAGCTGTTTGAATGCCAAACCTAAAGCTTGAACAAAAGGAAATTTCCCACATTCATTTGTGTTGATTTGCTTTGTAGGCACGAAAAGGTTGAGCAGCACTCTTCATTTTCTTACTACTTTTAGTGGACCACTCCACCATTCAAAACTTATCAATACACTAGTCTAACATCTCCTTAGAGGACCACTACATCCTTGACTTATAGACACTCTGAACTCAAGAAAAAATTTCCCCCTTTGAATTTTAAGCATGCAAACAAAGATGGGTGGAGAAAGCCAACACTTGTCATGGGTTCCACACTCCTCTTTGCTTTTAATCATTCTTGCACTCCCTTTCAAATTTCCTTCTTTATATTCAATTCAAGCCTAAATTCAATCAAAATTTGTTGATAGTCAAACATGTACTAATATAATATAATTATAATATTATCTCATATTATATAATAATATGTCATTATAATTACAATATTAAGTATAATCATGTAAATTTAAATTACCACTAAAGAAAATAAAGAAAAAGAAAAATCAAAATATTCTGATAATAAAAATATTAAAACGTTTAATCACAAACATTTGAGGTATGGTGTATGTTCTAATTTTATCAAATTTATTATATGACTATTATTAGATATATCTTTATTTTCTTTTTCTCAAAAATATAAAAATTTCATCTATTTTTAACTTAAAAGTAATATAATTACCTTATTATATATGACTTCATCAAAATAAAAAGAGCCCCATATATATAAACATAACAAGTTTATTTTATTTTATTTTTTAATGTTGGTTGTACAATAAAAGACAACCTTCTCTCATTCTCTATTTCACCATACTTGCATATCATACAACTCAAAATCAAAATATCTTATTTTTAATAAAAAAATTTTATTATTAAATTATTTAAATCATTACCTATAACAAATTTATTTTTAATTGTTATACTTTTGGAATTTCCATAACTCACATTATTTTTATTATTTATTTATTTATTGCTCGTCTGTTTGTTTGTAATTTCCATACCCT
Organism: Rubroshorea leprosula; assembly: GCA_020521535.1. NCBI lineage: Eukaryota > Viridiplantae > Streptophyta > Magnoliopsida > Malvales > Dipterocarpaceae > Rubroshorea > Rubroshorea leprosula. The sequence goes on from BPVZ01000094.1 coordinate 516,056, forward strand.
CATCTTCCCTCCGTAAAAAAAAAAAAAAATCGATTGAGTGAGTGAACATTATCATTTGTCAGGTGTTTGTCAGCACAAATCCACATTTTCTCTCTCTTTCTCGCGCTTTCTTTCATTTTCTTTCTTTCCAACCAAACAGAAAGTGAGGAAACACGCTAGGAAAAATAAAAACTAGAAATTCACTACCAAAATCACAGCGATCAGATCAGAAACAGTTTCGCAGCCTCCTTTTTATTTTTTTCTTTTCTCAAAAAACTGCTTCGGATTTCGCAATCAAAGCTCGAACTTTAAAATGCGCGCATGCTGCTTCCGATTTCATCCTAAACGCTTTCAGGTGAGCGTCCGGGGGACAAGGACCACTTCTCCGATCTGTTTTCGTTTTTCTATAATTATGGCTTGATTTTGTTCATGAATTTGCAGGTTTGTTTAAATTAGCTAAAAGAAAGGAGAGAATTTGTTATTTTTTATTATTTAAAATCCAGGTTTAGATCTAATTAGAGTTCTGAATGGCTAGAAAATTGTTGAATTTATGATGTTAATTGCTGTAATTTCTCCATTTTTATTTTGCTTAACTTCATTTCTGCAATTGTAGATGTTGCTTCACTGAACTTGGAAGAATTGCCCCTAAGAGCCCGAGGTTTTGCTGAAAGAAAATGAAAAACTTTTGTTTGTCTTTCTTTTAGTAGATTTATTTATGTTTCTGACTTGGTTTTGTGAATCTATTAGGAAGATAGTTTCTTGGATTGGATGGGCAGCTGCTGCATGAGGTATTTGGCTGGTAGTGAAAACTAGTGGAAATAGTGTTAGCCTTCCAGGATTATGGCGTCCGCCAGTTTAGGAAATGGTGGAGTTGGTAGTTCAAGGTCTGGTAATGGCTTCAAGAATTCATCTAGTTCGGTTGATTGGCTGGGGAGAGAAATGCTGGAAATGAGATTGAGGGACAGGGTTGACCGTGATGAAGACAGGGTAAGCTGCTACTTTTGTTTTAGTTTTGAGAATTTCTTTTTTAAACTTGTAGCTGTGGTTTCAAATATCCCTTTTTGGCAATGCCTTTATTTTCTTTCCTTTTTCTGAATCAGTTGTTATGGGCATTTATTTGAAATTGTTCCCCTGGACTTTGCAAGCTTTGATAGAACTACAAACTTAGTAAAGTCTTTTTCTTTAACTGTAGGACAGCGAACCAGAAATAGTTGATGGAGTGGGTACTGAAGCTGGACATGTGATAAGAACAACCACTGGTGGTCGAAATGGTCAGTCAATGCAGGTTAGGACAATAATTTATTGTTTAGAAATTTTCTATGGTGTCACAAAGCTATAAATGAATTGCTGAATTTTCAGATTTAACAAATTTTTTTTTTTTTTGGTTGGGGGGTGGCAGACAGTCAGTTATATTTCTGAACATGTCATTGGAACAGGTTCATTTGGTGTTGTCTTCCAAGTAAGTAGTTCTGTAAATATTTAAGTTCATTAATCTGATTTCCAATCAGCTATGTTTGATTACATACTGAAAAAATTTAATTGCTTTTTGCAGGCAAAATGTAGGGAAACTGGAGAAATTGTTGCAATTAAGAAGGTCCTCCAGGACAAGCGCTACAAGAATAGGGAGTTGCAGATTATGCAAATGTTGGACCATCCAAATGTTGTTGGCCTTAAGCATTATTTCTTTTCAACTACAGACAAGGAAGAGTTGTATCTGAATCTTGTGCTTGAGTATGTCCCTGAACCTGTTAATCGTATTGCAAAGAACTACAGCAGACTCCACCAACGAATGCCTCTAATACATGTTAAACTCTATACCTATCAGGTATGTATCCACTTTTATGTTTCCTCTTTGGGTGAATATAAGTACAAACATTTAATTATTTTCTTTCTATTTTAAGTCTGGCCTTAAACCCCATCATGAGTATACCCGCTTATTTCAAAACTCTAATGAAACTAAAAATTTCTAGTATATCGCTTTCTATTCCTCTTCCTTGATAGACCAATTATCTTGTGGGGGTGCAGATTTGCAGGGCACTTGCCTACATACATAACTGCATCGGTATATGTCATCGTGACATCAAGCCTCAAAACTTGCTAGTAAGTTGCCAAAGAAGAAACTTCATTATACTTTTTAAGGATCAAGCAAAATTTGTGACTTTTCCCTTTTTTCCCTCCTTGCCATCTTCTCTTTTGATACTTAATGCTATTCTTAATGTACAGGTGAATCCACATACACATCAGTTAAAAATTTGTGATTTTGGAAGTGCAAAAGTGCTGGTAATTTTTCATGCCATATCGCACAGTTAGTGGTTGTCTTGATTGGCCGTTATTGGTTTGCCAAGTATAATTGCTTCCATTTATCAGGTGAAGGGAGAACCCAATGTTTCTTATATCTGCTCCAGATATTATCGTGCTCCAGAACTCATATTTGGTGCCACTGAATACACAACTGCTATAGATATATGGTCTACTGGTTGTGTGATGGCCGAGTTGCTTCTCGGACAGGTGGTTTGAGATTCATTGGTTTAATTAAAATATCTTGTCTGTTGCTGGATATCTTCTTTTTTACTTGTCTTGGACTTACCAATTCTCATACAGCCTCTATTCCCTGGTGAAAGTGGAGTTGACCAACTAGTAGAGATCATTAAGGTGATATCCATTCTTGAGTATTGTGGGGAATCTTCTTGCTTTTTATGCCTGCTTAAGCTAGCTTTTAATTTTGATACATCGTGATGTTTCAAGTTTCCATAGTAGTCGTCTAACTGTCCTTGTATTTTGAATTTTTGTTTAGGTTTTGGGAACTCCTACCAGAGAAGAGATAAAGTGCATGAATCCAAACTATACGGAGTTTAAGTTCCCCCAGATAAAGCCACATCCCTGGCACAAGGTATGCATGTATTTTTTTTCCTCTTTCTCGTTTTATCTAAATGGTAAGTGCTATCTATTTCAAAAATGGAAAAAAAAAAAAAAAAAAAAAAAAGAATTTAAGACATGGTTCTTGGACTGGTTTTCTCTGCATGCCAAACTTTAATTTGCAGGAATGATTTAATTTGATTTGTCTCCTCAACAGGTCTTCCAGAAACAATTACCCCCAGAAGCAGTAGACCTTGTCTGTAGGTTCTTTCAATACTCTCCTAATCTCCGTTGCACTGCTGTAAGTTATTGTATTCATAACCTTTAGCTACCTTGAGTGCAAACTATTAGAAGCATCATTCAATAATCTTGTTTCTTTTTCTTACTCTTTCTCCATGTCTGCGCTTGTCTGAGGTGGTGCTACTGCAGTTGGAGGCTTGTGTTCACCCTTTCTTTGATGAATTAAGAGACCCAAATACACGACTTCCTTCAGGACGCCCGCTGCCTCCACTGTTTAATTTTAAACCCCAAGGTGAGTTTGATTCCTCTCTTTATTCTTAATCATATCATGCTGTCAAAAGAATTGGTGCAATTACTTTGCAGACTGATCAATTTCCTCCTCCGGCACAACAGCATTAGTAAATTAATATTAGCACAAAGCTAAAAAAATAAAAAATAAAAAATAAAATAAAAAAGAAGAAAAAGTTCAACTTTAAATTGATTTTGCTTCTGAAATCCATGCACTAAGATGTAAGCAATATGTGGCATCAGCTCTGTGTCACCACAATCTAAAGAAAATTTGAATGTTTTTAAGTTTAACCACAGTAATAGAAAAATGAAAAATGAAGAAGCATATGGGTTTACTTTGGTTTCCCATTTATCCCTTATCCATAGCTGTTGGTTTGTTCTTCAATGTCTTCATAAATCATTGGATCATATAAAATTTAAATTCTAATAAAAGTTCCCCTTTACGGCATCACTCAGATCGTGGGTAACAGCACAGTTTTATGACTCCTTGCACTTAAATTCACGCTTCACTAGCCGGCTCCTGAGGATAACGAAAATATTTATAGTTATATGGGATGCTTCAAATGAACCTATTAATGATTTTGCATTTTTTGCTTTTGCTGGCAGAACTT
>BPVZ01000094.1:531730-547148 GCA_020521535.1 Rubroshorea leprosula
TTTTTTTTTTTTTTTTTTTGGCTCAATGATTTTTCCGCATTTCTTCTCTTGCGAACCCAATCCTCTTCGTTCCCAAGTTCTTCAAACTGAAATCTCGCAGTTTGTGAAGCTTCGAAGGAAATAGACCCGATTCAACTTGCGTGAACTTTACTGTGATTGGTTTCTGAGCTCGAATTGTGCTAACGAGTTCAAGCTTTGCATCTTGGCTTGCTGTGGTGCAGAAAAATGTACGAAATTTGCCTGAATTTTGGTTAGATTTATGCTTCTTCTTTTTTTTTTATTCTGTTTGTTGGTGTTGGATCTGGATTTATGGTGAATTTTGAGAGATTTTGTTGAATTTCAGGTGTGTCTGGATGAATTTTACTGTATTGAGAACTGGGATCTAGTTAATTTGCTGCATTTTTGTTAGAATTTGTGTTTGTGCTGCAGCTGGGGTTTAATTTTAGTTCAGTAGCTTTGAGCTTGAGTATCAACAACTATTTGTAGAAGTTGCTGCATGTTGCTTAGCCTGGATTGATTTTTTTTTTTTTTTAAATGCAGAATTTGGTTCACATTTTTTGTGACAAGAGTGATGTGCTGAGCAAATGGCACTTAGGCTTCCAGCTCCAAAGGCGGCTGAGGTTGCAATTGAGTCCATTGGGTGTGGATATGATATAGCAATAGATCTGAGATTGAAATATCGTAAAGGGAATTTAAAGGATTCTCGTCTGATCGAGATTGATGAAGATGGGGGTCACGAGATTGTTCTGCCTGGTGGTATTCCAATCCCCAACGTGTCCAAATCAATAAAATGTGATAAAGGGGAGCGCACAAGGTTTAGGTCTGATGTTCTCTCTTTCCAACAGGTGATTGTCTGTTCATTTTCTTTTTCTCTTTTCTGAGTCAGAGTAAATATCTTAATCAATGATAGTTATCAATATTCTTTGGCTCCTCTGAATTTCCACCCTTTTATTTTCTTTCTTTATTTTTTACTCTGAACAAGAAACTCCTCCCCCTGTGCATTGTTGGTTATGTATAATTGTTCCTATTTGTTTCTGAATACTAGAGGACATTAGTGGTTTGTATGGGCAATTATATGAGACATAGATTTTCTCTTATTGTTCAAACTTTGAATGCCAGGAGTCTTTTTTTTTTTCTTGTTTTTCTTGATTTTTTTCTTCTCTTCGTCACATGTTTTCCTCATGTCATCCAGATGTCAGAGCAGTTCAACCAGGATCTATCTTTGACAGGGAAAATTCCTTCAGGCCTCTTCAATTCCATGTTTGAGTTCTCAGGTTGTTGGCAGAAGGATGCAGCCAATACAAAGACCCTTGCTTTTGATGGGGTGTTCATCACCCTCTACACAGTTGCACTGGAAAAATCGCAAATGGTTCTACGAGATCATGTAAAAAAAGCTGTCCCATCATCATGGGAACCAGCAGCATTAGCTAGGTGATTGCTACTTTCTAGTTGTTGTTTGTAGTGGCTTGGCATTCATCTTGCATGATGAACAGTCAAATGTTGCAGTGATAGTTGATTATGAAACTGTATCTAAGCTCTGTGATATAATTTTTATTATCTTCCAGGTTTATAGAGACATATGGCACCCATATTATTGTTGGGGTTAAGATGGGAGGCAAGGATGTTATATATGTTAAACAACCACATTCCTCAAATCTCCAACCTGCTGATGTACAGAAAATATTGAAGGAGATGGCAGACAAGAGGTTCTTAGATGCCAGTGGACATCATGGCATGGCATCTGAACAAGTTCACCAGAGTGACAAGGTTGGTAATAAACATATCCATGGTCATCTTTAAACCTACATTTTTGATTTATGATGCATCAAGAAGTCCTGTTTGTCAATATGTACCCTGTTTGTTTTCACATCTTATGTAATAAATTGCCAACCACAATGTAGCGTAGAGCAATAGCATAAAATTAAAAGTTAACAGTAATTTGTCCATGTATAGGGGCAGCTTGAAGTTAGTATTACATATTGAAATGTTTTTTTTTTTGTTTAAATGGAGTTTTAGTTCGCAAGCAAACTATCATTGGGATATTTTTGGGAACTGTTACATTGGCATAAGATGAGTGAACAATTTCACTTATCTAATCATTTCTGTTTCAGTTTGAAATCAGGGAGCAGCGGCTAAGGTTTGCAAATAGCAGTCCGTCATGCTCATATGCACACAAGGAGGTTAGCAATGTGGATATCATTTAATTCCTTGATAGCCTGATTGAACTCCTGTTTTAAGTAGTTGTAAATATGCTGTTATTAAATTCTTAAAAATTGCAGGATATCATAAGAATTTGCAAGAGAAGAGGTGGAAATGATAATAGAAACCTTTCCCACAATGATTGGTTGCAAACTGTTCATTTAGAGCCTGACGTGATCTCAATGTCCTTTATCCCAATTACCTCTCTGTTGAATGGAGTACCCGGGAGTGGATTCTTGAGCCATGCCATAAATCTTTATTTGCGATGTAAGAAGGATCTCTCTCTCTCTCTCTCTCTCTCTCTTTGTATTCTGTTGCATTTGCTCTTGCATGCTACTTAGATGACATCATGAACAAGGTGTTTGAAGTAGAAAATGTGATCATTACCTATTAGGTTCCATAAATACATAATAGAGAATAAGAACAATCCTCGTCCTGTTTATATGAGAAGATGGGCCAGGAGTCCTTAATAGGTTGAACTTTTCTATTCATTAGCCTTTTGTAGATATCTGAGTGTTTGTATACATCTCATCCTTAAACTATTGCACATGCAGATAAACCACCTCTTGAAGAACTCCACCAGTTTTTGGAATTTCAGCTTCCAAGGCAGTGGGCACCAGTTTTTAGTGAGCTTCCTCTCGGTCCACAACGGAAGCAGCAAAGCTCTGCATCTTTGCAGTTCTCTTTCTTGGGGCCCAAGCTTTATGTGAACACCTCTCCAGTAAGTCTTTACTCTTTGCTCAAGTTGAACTTTTCTGGTTCTGTTAGCTGCACCCTAAGTGTTTGGTATTGTCACATGTCAGTAAGTTTGATGCTAGTATTTGTGTTAACTTGTACTTATTTGGAATTCATGTCATGGGTGCTTTGTCTGAAACATGTCCAGTTTGGTCTCTTCTGAAGGATAGGGCTATGCAATTTTATGATGGGACATGATTTTGCAGGGAGGTTCTAAAATGATGCATGAATTTAGTGTAAAAGGCACTCCGTCCATCCCCATCAAAGTTATAGTAATGCTGTTGTATTGTTCTCCATGTTAGTGTTAAACTGTTTGGAATCAACTCCATGACAGGTTGACGTTGGTAAGAGGCCAGTGACTGGCTTGAGGCTTTATTTAGAAGGTAAAAGAAGCAATCACCTGGCCATCCACTTGCAGCACCTTTCATCTCTTCCAAAAGTGTTCCAACTTGAAGATGATCCAAATGGGAACTTCAGCAAACAGCCCTATGATCGTAAATACTACGAAAGAGTTCAGTGGAAGAATTACTCTCATGTTTGTACTGCACCTGTTGAGTCTGACGAGGATCTTTCCATAGTAACTGGAGCCCAGTTACAAGTAGAGAATCACGGTTTTAAAAAGATACTCTTTCTAAGGCTACGCTTCTCAACTGTTTTGGGAGCTATGGTTGTTAAGCATCCAGAATGGGATGGATCACCAGGCTTGGCACCAAAATCTGGACTCATATCGACACTAATCAGTCATCACTTCACAGCAGCACAAAAGCCGCCTCCTAAGCCAGCTGATGTGAATATAAACTCTGCAGTTTACCCTGGGGGCCCACCAGTACCCGTCCAAGCTCCCAAGCTTTTAAAATTTGTTGATACAACAGAGATGACAAGAGGTCCGCAGGAAACTCCTGGGTATTGGGTTGTTTCTGGGGCAAGATTAGTTGTTGAAAAGGGCAGAATATCTCTCCGAGTCAAGTATTCTTTATTGACTGTAGTATTATCTGACGAAGAAGAGATAGAAGAACACTAGCAGATTCTTGTCTCCCTCCTTTTGTGGCCTTGGTCGGCACAGAAAGAAAGAAATCTAGAGGGAAGTTACATACGATCAAAGAAAGCCAAACAAACGTAATAGAGAGGGAGGGAATTGGGTGACTACATATGCAAATGACCATGTTTATACCATGAAATTGGTGAGGGGTAAACAATTGAAGAGGGTTGATTGGGGATTGATGGGTGGTGATTGTATTATTTTGTTGGAATGAATTTTGTTCTGTTTGTGATGTAGATTCTTGGCATTTCAGTGCAATCTGGTTTAAGGTATAACATACTGAATTGCACAGAAACTCTTCATAGGTTTTCTCTTGCACTATTATATGCACAAAAGAAGCCTGCGAAAAGACCACAAAACAAGAAAAACCTTAACTGAATTTGCTCAACTCAATTAAGTACAGCAGTGGCTACACACAATGACACAGCCTCAAGATACACCCATCAATTACATCATAATTACAAAGGATTAAAATTGATTGGTAAATCTACTTGGGAAAAAGAAAAATTGATTGGTAAATATACAAAATAGCCATGTTGCCATCCATTCTTTGATGTGTGGTACACTAGGCAAGTACAAAATTATGTTCATGGGAAGGCCAATATATGCCTTCCCTTTGGCAAGGGAGTGGAGCGGGTTGAGCAATATAGGTAGGGTATTGCTCTCCAGGCATCAATACTGAGAAATCAGAAGAATATGATATCGGTCCCTGCCATCATCAAAATTAAAGATCAGTTCTGAGATGTATGCATTCTGCGAGGATGATTCACTACAAAATTTTATTTGGTTCATCTTCTGAAAAGTTTCATTCTTATACATTGATGAAAACATGGTGAAATAGAAACAAACCGGAGCAAAAAATTTTAGAGAGAATCAGAAACTGTAGTTGCCAACATAATGGGATAGAGACTTACTGTTTGTGGATTTCCAAGTTTGTCTACTACTCTGGATCCCCGAGAACCATTTGCCATCTCTTCAGGTGAAGAAAAAGGAGGATTTGGCCTAAACAGGTGCTCGAAGATGGCCATGATGAGAAACATTGATATCAAGATGGCTGTGGCAACAAATCCAAAAGAAATTGCATTCATGGATGCCCCAAAGCTTTTCCACGGGACATCACGATCAACTGCTGTTTGAGATGGACTTGGGTCTGAACTTGGATGGAAGTTCCACTGCTTTGTTCTTTCAGAACCAAACTCATTCATAGTCTTTATACAAGAAGCCTCTTGGATTGCTTCTTGGTGTTATAGAAATGGGGGTTAAGTTGCTGCTAGTGGGGAGTGATCAAAACATGCTCAAATCTAAGTCAGACTAAGCTGCAACTATTGTTCTCAGAAGATGATTCTCCTAATCCATGGACAGTATACAGTTCCTGAAAACAATCACAACTTGTTAATAAACAGACAACTGGTATGGTCTCAACAATAAAAGATTCCAAATGCACAATGTTGTGAAAATGTTAAAATGAATGAGGACTTCTGCTAAAGACAATTTCATTATATCATTAGCCGGAATGAGCTATATCCAGTATCCACCCTAATGGACAAAGTTTTAAGACGAAGATGAACAAAAGTCGCAGTTGGCGACACTGACCCAGCACTAAACTGAACATTTCCTAATTATACAAAACAAACAAGAAATGATAAATGTTTAATGAAAAAAAAAAAAGGAAGACTGAGAAAAGGGCATTAATCAAAATACACGCTGAATCCCTTTTCTAGGGGCTGAAATGCTGGCAACCATGATTACAAATGAAGACAAACCCATCAATACTTACCAAGAGAAGAAAAGATTGAGAATTTTTTTTTGTTGGGGGGGGGGTAGGAGAAGGATGAGTTCTCAGTCGATCTATTCAGCTGTGAATTTGACATTGTGAGAAAAGGGGGAATATAAACTAACCTGTTGTTCAAGGAGATTGAGTCTTGGACTTTGAGCCCCGAGAGCTAGGAGCATACATTATCTATGGTTCTCCAATCCTAGAGCTTAACTGCCCAGGAAAAACAAGACACCCACACTTCTCAATGAATTTATTTAAAGAAAGCAGGTTGAGGCCATCTAGCTTTATAGCACCAATTGAAAATGTAAGGACAACGTTATATGATAATCCTTAGCAGTACACTTTTGTTTTGATGTTGCATGATCTTGATGCCTAACTTAATAAATACTATACCTTGTCTGAAGAGGCAAACTTAATAAAGGAATCAAAAGCATGGGCCTTGCTGTCTTCTATGGCCAAAACACGGAGTGGCCTATTGGTGCCTTTTAAAAGTCATCACCTTTAACTACTGATATTCAATAGCATGAATTTATCTGAGTTTGAGGGGATGATTACTAGTTATAATTTCTCAAACGCTCCAATAATCAATGGTTAGATTTCTAAGGTCAAATTCAAAGATATAATTAGATCCACTAGCTGTTGAGCAGATTTTCACATGAAAGATGATTATAACTATCATTAATTAAGAATTAATACATGGTAAGAAAAGAGGGAATCCACAGGTTAATGGGAAGGATTGGAGTTAATGAAATCGCTTGATGCAGAAAAATAACTTCATGACCTACTGGATTAAAGGTTAAACTTAAACAGTCTCCTTCATATCATTGATGCCTAACCATATTCATTATCTAACATAACTATCCAGAGGCAATCATGGTAAAGATGACCAAAATCTCTTTCATAATCTCCCACTAAGTAAAAGAGAGGAAAAGAAGAAAAAGAAAGACAAAAGCTAATGAAGAATATTTAGGATTGGAATAAAAGCCTGCAACATGGGAATTTATATGTACAATTTTTTTTTTTAAAGGCTAAAGCCTGAAGTAGGCATGTGATTAAGAGCAGAGAAACAATAATGGGATATTGAACTCAAGATGAAAATATGAAAAGAGAAATTAAAAGACAAAGTTCAGAGAGAATGGATGTTGTATACCTACCTTACAGCTATGCAGTGCCAGAAATGCCATGATTCAAGAGAAGAAAGAAACGGATCTGTAGCAAAAGGAAAAAAGCTAGAAAAGGGGGTGATGTAGACCACAATTATTCCTCATATATTTCCTTAAAGTAATCGGCTGAAAGAAAGCCGTAACTTTATCAGAAACACTAAAACAGTAGTTGGACTACCTACAAAATCTATTTTCAACAGTAAACATCTGTCCCTTCTGTCAATCTTCCCAACAGAGGATTTACATTTAATCCTAAGAATAGATATGGAGATTGGAGAATTCTTGAAAACAAATGAAGCATATAATCACAACACAGACCCAGACAGAAAAAGAGCTTCCTTTACCTAAGATGCACTGAGCAACACCCTTTGTCAACAAGATAATGAACATGTCTGAGAATGATGTGAAAGCCTACCCAGACCCATCCAAGAACAAGAGTAAAATTCTTCAATTTGAAAGATGCTTTATTCTAGTTGGGCATCTTCTTTATGCTGGACTGGTGGGTATATGTAATATTACAGATTCAACAGCATGAAATATGATTCCACACTAATGTTTTTAACTTTGCTTTTCAATTGACTAGTTAAAAACAAAACCCATTTCGTGCATAAAGGTCACATTCAAGAAAGACGATTACTTCCAATTTCCATGTAAGACATAATTCTACAAGAGAAAGGGACCCATGATAGGAAAGTGCACTAAAGCAGATCTTGAAGAAAAAAAGACACACAGATGGAAGCATATATCTATCCACATTCCTCTTTTTCTCCTCTTTTCCAAACCAAATCCTTCACTGAAGCAACCTTTCCCTTTCCCAACAATTAACCCAGAATTTTCTCAAAGCTTGTAAGCAAAACTAAGCAAAATCATATTCCATGGACAATCACATGTGCCAAAAATTACTCCTTTTTGGCAATCATATACATATACGGCTCAACTTTTCCTCTTTTTGGGTCTTTCACGTTCACCACTGAAACTCCATGTGCATCCTTCTGCTTCATTCTCTCTCTCTCTCAATCCCATGGCCAGCCCAACTGCTCATTCACATACTCAAGTGGGCTCGATCATTTCCTCTTCAATTCATTTCATCAATAGTCCGTCGTCTTCTACCTCTACGTATATAATTTTACTTCACTTGAACCTTTTGTCCTTCTCATTTGATGCCAATCAAATTTTCTTCATTTTTTTTTTCTTTTTTTTTTTTTTTTCAAATTAACAGTTTTAGCTTGTCAAATTGTACAAATCAACCCCTAAACTTACAGTGTTGCGGCAGATCGCCCCTCATGCTTTTTCTGAAACAAAGCGCTCCTTCTCCAACAGCTGACGTCAACCCGTTTAGTCTGCCCTATAATTTCTCTCTATGAATTCTTGTAATTCTGAATAATTTATTATTTTTTAAAAAATTATTTGCACACGCACATTTTATTTTATATATTTTTACATTATTATTGTTTTTTCCTTGAAAAAAGAGTATCATATAATTAAAACTATCATGGATATAACCAAGAAGTTACTGACAAAATAGAATTGAAAATTCAAAAATAATAATCCGTTTTGGTGAACTAAAAACTAATGCAGAGAAATGTACTAGACAGTTTAATCATCCTTTCATTATTGTTTCACATGCTCACTCAAGCCTTGAGCCTTCCATAGAACTTTGCCTTCTCCTCTGCTGTCTGGAACCTACCATGGCCAAATTTGGAGGATGTATCGATGAACTTGAGCTTAATCTCCTCCAAGGCAACCCTAGATGTCTGGTTCAGGAGAGACTGCCTCAAGGTTACAACTCGCTTCTTTGGACCCACGCAGCAGCCCTTGATCAGCACATAATCTTCTTTCACCACTCCGTAGTGGGGGAATCCACCAATTGGGGTTATGTCTTTCTCAGTCCTGAAAAGAGAGGAAAAAGATGTAAAGTAAGAATAAAGAAAGAAAAAGGGGGCAACTCAAGAAATGCATCAAATGAAAAAGATCAAGCAACCTGTCATAATCAGTCATAGCAGAATGAGACTCCTGGCCAGCCTTCCCAAGCTTGTAAATTTTCTTATTCATCTCAGTGCGATGATGATAACCATTTTGACCAGCCCTGGCCACAGTGAAAGACACTCTAGCTGGATGCCAAGCACCAATACAGGCCACCTTTCGTAGACCTCGGTGGGTCTTACGAGGAAGGCGGGTGACACCCCATCTTGTAACCACACCTTCATAGCCCTTACCCTTTGTCACACCAATTATATCAATCATCTCATCTTTCTGGAACACAGCATCAACAGGAATCTGCTTCTCAAATAAACTGTAAGCATAGTCAACTTTCTTGGCAACATCTCCACCATTAACTTGAATCTCCATTAGATGAGCTTTTTTTTGTTTCAAACCCTTCATTTTTCTGATCTATAAAAACCAAACAATTAAAGATATCAAAGACATCAGAACTTCATTCAGTTTTAACGTATAACTGTTAAGGTGGTAACACCATCAGCTTATAGGATCTAATACAAGAATAGCAATTTACAATACCTGTGTGTGTGCCAAAACACGAATCACAGTACAGTACTTTTTCATTTTCTCCAGCTGAGACTGGATGTCCTTTTTACCATCCTCAGTTTCATACTTCTTTGAATACTTGGTGAAAGCCTTCTTCTTGGACTTGCACCAGTTCTTGTAGAACCTTCTCTTTACCTCCTCACTAAGATGCTGAGCCCAAACAGTACACAGAGAACGAAGCCCACGAGGTGTTTTGACATAGCCAACAACTCCAACAATCACCATAGGAGGGGCCTCTATAACAGTAACCGCTTCACAAGTCTCCTTCTTGTGGAGCTCTGTAATAACAGAGCACCATAAACAATCAAAAAACTATTGGTTGCTGATATAAGAATAAATAGATAAATAAGTAGATGTAGCCTTCAGATGACAGCTTGTTAATGCTTCAGGTCACAGGCAGTGTCAAGGCATGAATGAATGGAGTATGAAAATCCGTCTTAGAACATTACAACTTCTAATTTTTTATTACAAGAAAGATACAAATGATAAGGTAATGCTACATCTTAGGAGTTAATACGGAAGTTGATACATACTTGATCCAGGTTTCTCAACTTCTCTAACAATATGGGTCATCCCAGCCTTGTATCCAAGAAAAGCAGTTAATCTGCATGGCTTGGTAGGATCATCTCTGGGAAATGCCTTCACTGAAAGAAACCACAAGAGAATAAAAGAAAAAAAAATGAGGCATATTTCTACTATTGAAACAAGTTTAGTTGCTCCAAAGAAAAAGGGTGGAATGTGATACCAAACAAAATGAAATCTAACATGAGGCAAGTTTAAGCATAGAATAATTTAGAGAATTGAACAAATACATTCATAAAAAACATAACAAGGTATAACTTTTTTAGCAACCTTTTCCTCTGTGACGGGAGGCTCTTTTTCTTGGAAGAAAGCCCAGAGAGCCATGCCTTGGATGTTCAAACTTGCGGTGAGACATGTTAACTCAGAAATACCTGCGAGATTTCACAAACCTCAATCCTATTTTCCGATTAAGTTAGAGAACAATATGCCGTGCATATATGTGTGTCGACATCTAATATTGGCACTACATTTATATACAAAACAATATGGAGAACAATAGGCTATGCATTGAAGATAACAAGCTGAGTTTTTTGCATAGCAATGCCCAAGGCAATTAGAAACTTTTACATTGGCTCCAATAGGTACAAAATGAGAACAAAAAACAGGTACCAAGATTTCAATAATAAATCGCAGAACTGAAGTACTAGAGTGTATTCTCTTCCAGAAAACCATAAAAAATTCTTTTAAGGAAATCAACCAGGCAAAAAGAAGTTCATCACTTTAAAATCACATTGGAAATAAAAATACATAGGCACCCCTGAGGCCGACACAGATGATATTACCACCATCTCCAACAAATGACAGGAAATGATCCCCAGACCAAAGGCCTATGGCATAAACTTTGTATGCCAATTCTCGGGCTCATTGGTATTTCTTTCCAAATACCCATTACTTGGGCTTTGGCAAAAGAGAGCCATTTTTGAGACACCAGCCTTGATTACTCACCATGTCTTTAATGGGGAAGTCAATTCCATCACTTCTGGCAGAAGGGGTAATACCAAAATGCCACCAAACAAACAACAAGGAGAGTTTAAACAAGAAAAAGAACCTTAAGAAAATAAGCTCAAATCTATAACTAAGCTGAACTAAAAAAGCCACAAGACCTTATCAATCCTTGAATATTAATCACGTTAGAAGCCTTTTTTTACTAGTTTTTAACTAAGGAAGCTCTTATTACTCCCAAATGCAGCATATAAATAACAACACAATCAGATGCATCAATATAAATTTCAAAACCCACCCAATTCATACAATATCCGTCCTTCAAGATAACATATAGAAACACCCATACCACCAAATCGTATTTACCCATTGGAAAACTACCATTAATATTAAGAACCCAAATCAGAAAATCGATAGACAATGAGTTTACCAGAAAATCAATACTTCCCTGACCTTGAAAATGAAAATATTAGCTAATATTCATCAAAAAAAAAAAAAATTACAGTTCAAAAGGAAAATTAACCAAACATAAGAACAGCCAGTCGGAAAACTGAAAGATAATACCTGACGATCTAGAGGTAGAATGCCGCGGTTGTTTTGAGTTGCTATGAAACCCTAGATTTGTTTGGCGGGGGCTTTTATAGCGCGATCGATAATGATTGGACGGCTACGATTACTTTGACTGGTTTATATCTGCCGTTGAATCGAATAAATTAGGGTTTTATGTGTTTCTGCGAGTTTAGTGAGTTGGAAACCACAGCGCGGCGGTTCGAAAGTGGGCTGGACCTTTTAGGACCAATTTATCTTCTCAAATCGCAACAAAAACAAAAACCCAGAGCGGCCATGGAGAAACGGGCTGGACCATTTCCGCTCAATTTAATTTCTTTTGCAAAAGAGGCCCAGGCCCAGAGACCCATTTCTATATATCCATACATTCCAAAGATTGAGAAGTCCTGGGGCACTCGCCTCTTGCACTCTCCGGCCAACACTTCCCCTTTCATTGGGCCACGTAAGCTTGTTTAAGGCTTTGAACCGCAACTCTTACCGATGAAAATAACGTGGCCCAATAAGGGTGAAAGTGCTCGCCGGAGAGTGCAAGAAGCGAGTGCCCATAGCACTGCTCCCAAAGATTTGACGTGCATGACTGGTTGTGGCAACCGGTTTTAACGACGACCGATTTAATTTTGTTAAAAGTCATTAATAATTATTAAATTATTATCTTCATCTAATTATTAAAAATATTTAATAACTGATAAAATATTTATTATTTATTACATTTAAATCAGTTATAAATAGATATTTTAAATATTATATCAATTATTTAAAATATCTATAAATTTATAAAATTTTTAGATAAATTAGTGATTTGATAATTTAATTGATGACAATAACCTATCTCGGACACCATAGAAGGATCATATCGTCTACTTTTAGTATGCGGCTAGGTTAATGGAGCAAGCAATGGGCTCAAGGCGAATAGGCGTGGTTAATTGGTTATGGGGTGGGTGTGTTTCTCACTAAGATTAGTGGTTGGTATGCCTTGACCTTGGAGTGAGATAACCTCTTTCACACACACAAGATAGAGGATCATTATGAGGCAAGAGTGACATGTAATTAGGTAGAAGACAGATGTATTAATGCCCTAATATTTTGCAATTTAAGACCATGTGCAAAGTATAAAATTATGACTATGAATAGAGGGAGGGTTTGCAGCATCATGGGCACAAAATACGTAAGATTACTTTAATGGGAGATGCGCTACACAGCAACAAGTTCAAAGAGACCACTTAAAAATTTGAGTGTCCTCAAGATCTCATTGCATTGCATCTGTATATTGGAGTTGGATATGCCTTCCAACTTGGAAATTCTTAGGAAGCAATAATAACTCAGAATGATGACTGTGTGCATGCCTCTGAGCATAGAACTGTATAGGTAAAATAGAAAAATTTAGGGACAATGATGTCTGAAAGACATTGTGTAGATAAAGCGACTAGATTGTGACTTGGATTTCCACCAATTGCAAGGATGACATAACCCCACATCATGGCAAGGTCAAGCCCATAATATTGGCAATTGGGACAGAATTATCAACTACATTATGTGTAGGGCAGCAGCCCTTGATTGTAGGGTTCCCCCAAAGGTATTTCATCCACCCTTTTTCTAGTATTTTTTTTTTTTGGATTGATTCCTTTTCCTTACATACTAGATTCCTGTTGTAATCCAATAACCATGAATCCATGATAATAGATTGGGGACAATTATTGGATCAAAACAGCTAAATATGATATATTACATACAGTGAAAATGAATAAGTTGAAATGAAGTACTGCAGAGTTTATTAAATAGGCCGTGCTGTCAAAAATACCCTAGATGATGTTTTGTTACAAGAAACATTTTTTAAGGATGTTCCTAAGTGATGATAGATATTGTTTTTTGAAAACTGTTTAGGATGTTAGAAAACACGTTCCTTAAGTATCAGTGGAAACAAAAGACATAGATATTACTGATTATGAGGTTGCTAGCTCTTTGTAGCTTTCATGCATTATTTTGAGATAGCATCGCGAAAAAGCCCTCCACTACTGAGTTCCTGTCTTATTATGCAGTGGTGTGATTTGTGCTTTTAAGGTGTTTGATAAGATTACTCACCCAAGATTAGAATACCAAATTAACTCCCCGTTACCTTGAAACTCCTTGTTCCCTTTCTTGAAGAAGAGGTTCAAGGTTAAAACTCCCACTTTCCTATGTCCTAAATGTACCAGAAAAAACATAGCTGTAAGAAATTTGGGGACATGGGGATTGCACATTGGCACAGCCAAAGCAAAAGGTTAAATCAGTTGCTTTGCCTTTCAGTACAAATGCTTTGAACAATTAAAGGGACTCCAAAAGCTGTGGTACTGTCCATGGAAGTGCCACAAACATTCATCAAAGGAAGAAAACAGTAAAAGGGTGAGTCAGAATGTCCTGCCGCTTTAATTTTAGTGTCTTATGAATTTGTGTGCTATATCAACTGAGGACTGCCACTCACTGCCCATTGGCACTAAGGAGCTGTGCATCTTTCTGAGTGGTAGTTCGGTGCGCCCTACTTTAAACAAAAGGATAATTGCCCTTATAGAAGTGACAAATTAAGTCATCTGCTTTGTTTTGCTTTTCCTTTTCTCTTTCCCAACGGTTCTGTAAGAGGAGTACCCATTTGTCTTTTTTATTTTTTTTTTTCGAGTTTATAAGCAGCTTAGTTATCTTTTGGAGTTATGGCATTGGGTGCATTGCCAAAGGTGTTCAAGCGTGAAGGCCCTTAATGAATGGGAGCCATCCTCTAGTCAAAAGACAATAATGCTCTTTTCATGCTCTATATTGATTTCATGAGTGATGGTAATTATGCTGTCTAGACAATCTAGTGTCCTTAGCATCAGAGCTAGGGCCCTGTGGAGTGCCACCCATGTTCCTGGGTGCTGTTTCCATTCCCTTCATCCTTATTAGAATTTTTAACACCTTATTGTTAAAGCTTTCTTCCTTTCTGGCTTTCTCCCTTTAAACTCTCAAAAAATGATGCTTGATTTCATGTCAAATTTAGGCATTTCCTTTAGTTCATTGGTTAATCAATATGATATATTGAGATTTGCCACATAAAATGACAGATTTAGGCTTGATTACCTATCGAATATTGGTCATTCCATTACTTATAGCTTCTTGAAAATTTTCTCGTAAATTCATTGGCTACTAACAACTCCATGTTACACTGCAAGAACTGAATGCACGATTACATAGTTTATTCAGGACAATACAAAGATCAATCCAAACTGTCCAAGCAAGATAGTTTAATGTCTTATGAAAGGCCTCTAGCAAGGGCAGTTACAGGGTCAGGGTTACATGGATGCACCTTCCTCTCCCACCATTGGAGCGTGTAATCCACGCTTCGAGAATTTTATCACATGGTATATTGAGAGCTAGTGATGTTATAGTATGGGGTGTTGTATTCTGTCTGAATTTGATAGCTATTTGTCAAATGAAGTGGGCCAAAGATTTTTACCTGGAGAGACACTTTCTGTTGTCATTGAGGACGAAAACAACAGTTCTTCTGCGGTAATCTTATGTATCATGGGCACTTGGAAAGCATAAATTGTTGACAGATGGGTACAGATTTTTTATTCAGAATTCAGAAAATTAGGATCACATACCAGGCTGCAGACTGGAGATTGCCTGGAAACCATAAAAGTTTTTCTGCATTTCTTGCAACATTTTCCTCAACTTCTCCTGACGACATTTCTATTGTCCTTTTACTAAAGTGGTGCTCTTTATTCTCAGGTTCAATTATACGACCAAGCACAAGAATAATTGACACAATCTGCGGCATCCAAAGCAGCTTTAACACCACAACCTCTCTGAGAAAGAAAATGGAACCAGGTTCTCTCGATTCTCTGATATATATATATATATATA
>BPVZ01000094.1:556917-576245 GCA_020521535.1 Rubroshorea leprosula
ATTCTAAATCACAATAATAATTGACTCAAGTAGGACAAAATGATATTACTGTGTCTGTCTATCCGTATAGGCATAGCTTACGAAGAAAGTTGAAAAGAAAAAAGCGCCGTACTGGATCTCAGCCTACCCTGCCTTAGTGACAGCTGCAGGTCACCTCGTGCAACACCTATTCGGACAAAAAAAACGACGAAGAATCATAGATCCGCCGAACACAAGAATTTTTTCGATCTAATAAAAATTATATAAAATATTAGCCACAACAGAAGTTTGACCATGTGATGTCTAACGTAACAATGGTGTTGAGTTTCGTGAAACGTGACCCTCATACACGTGCACGTGTACTTATAAACCACCATTTTGTTATTTTTTTTATTTATTTAAAGTTGTATTTTTCCTCGAATTGACAAGTTGGCAGGCTTTTTCGTCATTATAATTATGGGTTTGTGTTCCATTTATAATCAATTTTTATGAAAAAAATATTCCAATTTAGAGCACATTATTTACACATTTTTAACTTAAATATAAAAGGATTTTTGATTCTTTTCTTTTTGGTTGCAGAGTATGCTTATACATTGAGGGTAGATGAGAAAAGTGATGTGTATAGTTTTGGAGTTGTACTTTTGGAGCTTGTCACTGGGAGGAAACCTGTTGGTGGTTTTGATGAAGGTGTAGATATTGTTCAATGGGTGAAGAGGACTACAAATTGTTGTCGAGAAGACGTTACTCTCATTGCTGATCCAAGGCTAGTACTTGTACCTAAAGATGAAGCAATGCACTTATTTTTCATTGCAATGCTATGCATACAAGAAAATAGTGTTGAACGTCCCACAATGAGAGAAGTGGTTCAAATGCTATCAGAGTTCCCTCGCCATTCTCTAGACTCTCAATCTTCTTCTTCCTCAATGGTTCATCTTCAATCGAAGAATCTAGAAAAACAAAGGTTGCCTTAAAAATAATAAGATAATTATCCTTTTTGAAACTTTTTATTTTTTTGTTCTTTCCTTTTATAGAGATTATGAATGATGTTTGTTTTAGCATTAGTATGTGCATTCAACTGTAATTTTTTTTTCTTCATAATTGTTGAATGAGATTTAGGGCATCGGAGATTTTGTTGGCAGGATAGAGTAGGAATAAATTGTAGGGCACATTGCTTTTCGAAAGGTAAATGTGCCCTTAGGCCGTAGGTAGAGAGAGCACATTCCATGCATCATATATATCCTAATGTAAACATATGTAATATTTGACTGTTGATTAAATTTTTCCTTCTTTTATCCATTCTAAAGCATTTGAAGTCATAATTGTTTTTCTCTTTTCAATAACATTACTGTTGTTCTTGACAAAAAGCACAAGGCAACATAGTAATTAATGAGCGTGCGCATGTCACTTGAGAAGGAGCCAGACGCTCATTCAAATATAACGATCATTGCAATAATTGTGCAGGTGCATTGATGATATTTGTACACCAAATTTGTTTATAACATAAAGCTGGTAACAAGGAACATTGATGATATCAGTACCGTAAAATTGTTTATAATATATATTTTATAAAAAAAAATTGTTTATAATGTAAAATTCATTTTGGAATGGGATCATGGATCATCCTCGTTGTTTCCTTTTCTTTTTTCTTTTTTCTTTTTTTTTGGCTATGTAAATTGTAAAAGGCTTTTAAGTTCTAGGGATAAGAACATAAGGCCCAAGTTCATGGTGTTCTGAAACAAGCCCATGTCAAAGTACAATGGTCTTTTCAAGGCTAATACTTCCAAAAATCCAATATAACAAGCCTATTTGAACATGTTTTTTCACTTCTTCACGGGGCGGTTTGGTATTTTCACTTGCAATAGCCATTAGAATTACAGAACTGAAAATGAGGAATGTTTGGACTTTGGACTGCATACAAAAAGTTCAAATATGCCAAACAAGTTATTAAAAAAAAGAAATAAAAGAAAAATTAGGATGTGTAAGAATTGTTTACAAAATTATTTAAACATTTTTAATAAATCACTTTTACATGTTAGTTCTATTTAAGATATTTAAGCCTTTTATTATCCATTTTTAATATTTTAATTAGCAAAATAATTTTTGAAAAAAAAAAAGAAAAGAAAAATTGGATTTTGATTTTGCCCCCCAAAACAACGTAACAATAGTTTTTTTTTTTTTTTTGTCACTTAAGGAGGATGCTCGTTAAAAGATTGAATTTCATTTAGCAAAATCTCATGTTTGAATTGTAAGATAGGAAAAAAAAATTTAATAAAAAAATAAAACGGCATTTTTTTTAATTTTTTAAAAATAACTATCGGACAATTGGTTTTAATCAAATATTTTGAATTATAAATATTAATAATTATCAATTATGAAATATCAATTATCAATTATCAACTATTTTAAAAATTTTAATCTAAATAACCTATAACTTTTATTATATAATTCATTTAACAAACAAAAAAAAATATAATTTTTTAAGTATAAAAGGAATAATAATTTTGTTTTTTTGTTTTTTGTGTTTTTTTATCTTAAATTGATTCATGCCAGTCAAATTTTGTGGCAGCTCTTAATTGCACTGGAAGAGAAGATTCACAACGATGGCCTCGCAATTAAGTTTCCTGCTAGTTGTTGGTTCCAATTTCATCATTTTTTGATCTAACTGTCAAAATTCATTCTTCTCCAACATAGGAACTTATCTCAACCGTCCAATCTCCCCTAATTAAAAAACTCTTTCTTCACACTCCTTTCCTCTTTCTGCTTGACACTCTCGCTGACTCCCTGCTTGCGGAAAACCACCGATCTAGCAATTCGCTCGTCAGTAGTTTTCCGGTGGACATCCTTACTTGGTTTTATACTCTCATTATTTTTCTTATTCCTCTTCTTCTTCTTCGAGTTCTCGTAGTTCTGAGCTAAGATTCTTTGATTTTTTTGTGCTCTCTTGAAAATTTGTTTCTAAAATTTGATGTTCTTAGTGATGTTTTCTTGATTTCTTTAAATTCATTAATTTCACTGAAACGTTCGCGTTATGATTTCAAAATGGCGAATTTGGGTTCTTCGATTTTTGCTTCATGAATTTCTTTGAACTCATCAATCTCCATACTTGTTTTGCATTGCAAATATTTTTGGCAATATTTCCTTAATTTCTCTTCATAAAGGATCGTACCCTTTTTTATTTTTTTGTTGTCTTTGGATTCGCAGGCAAATTGGGTTTTTGTATTTCATCGATATCTCAACAATGGCGGGTGAAAAGAATATCGAGATTTCTGGTTCTGGTTATGGTTTCAATTTGAAAAGTTTCCATTTTTTGGGGTTTTTTTTTTCTTATTTGTTGAACTGCAATGATGAGTGTTTGTTAATTAAATATTACAGCTGAACCTGTCAGCATAGTGTCAGAATCAGAAGTTGTCCCCAAATTGGCTGAGCAAGATGTGGTATGGCATTAATATAGCTAACTCTCAGATGTTTATTTGTGGTGCATTTGAGTGTTCTGTTATTGGGATTTAACTGTTGGCATCTGATTGTTGTTGATATTGATATTTTACGTGATTACTCTTTTGATAGGCTTCTGCCAATGATGGAGTATTATCTGATCCAATATCTACTATCTCTTCCTTAGATGCCACTGGCGGCATGAAAGGTGAGAGTCCTCAAGGTTTGGATGGAGAGCAGGGTGCCAATCCACCTACTAGCTGTTACAATTATTACTACCCAGGTTAGATGAAGGATGATAGTCATTTATCCCCAAACATGATCTTCATGAACATTGTCACAATCAGGGTACTTGATACTTGGGATTTGATTGCAGTTGGGATTAAGAATCATTCAAAACAGTTTGTTAGAAACATCATTTTAGTGTTTCTAAGTTTTGTATGATCAATTTGTTTATCTAAGACCTGAAGCTAATTTATTTCAAGGTCAACTATGTACAAAGTGGCTGATTGCTGTTAACTTTACTTGTAAGTGTCTGGTTCAATCATGGATTTATCTTTCTGGGTGTATCTCCAAAAGTGTCTGTATGGTTATTTTGAGCATTGGATAAACCTGGGTGGAAGTGGTTGCTGGCTGGATAGATTTAGTCTTGTTGATATTCTAAAGTTACTAAAAGCTTTGAGTAAAGAACATTTTTATCTCTCGTCACTAAATGCACTAGCAACATATGGGCTTATTATGCATGTCTTATTTGTGACTAGCAGTTGGGTTTAGAAAGATAGGATGTACTAACTTTTAATCCTTATATTCACATCTCTTTTTTAATGTCATTCTATTTATTCTTGGAAATAAAGTTCAACTTTGCGATCTTTGGCAGGATACAATGGGTCCTCTACAAAAGTTGATGATAATAGTTATACCACTACAGATGGTTCACATACAGTTCGTTCTTCCATCGGTTTCCATGTTTAAATTAAATCATATTTTCATCCCTTGAAAGAGATATTTCTATTCCACCTACATTCTGGCATTAGTAGAATAATATGACTTATTAATTCAAAATGGTAACTGTTCTCTTTCATGTTGATTTTACACCAGGATATGCAGTCAGAAAATGATCCACTTGTATATTGTTTGCCAGGCTACGGTCCCTATGCAAGTGGCAATCTAATGGGTGTTGATGGGCAAAATGTAGGTCAACAACCATTTTTTTCTTCAGGATATCTCCACTCTCCTGTTTCCCAAGGATCAGATGCATATTCATGGGATTCTACATATGTTGGAGATGGTTCCCATGGAAGAGGAGATGGTTATGGAAGAGGAGAATATGGCACAAGTTCTGCCACTCACTCAAAGTCAAATGGATACAACGCTATGAAAACAAATGGCAATCTTGGCAGTAAATTATCAAAGTCTGCTTATACACAGTCTACTAAACCAATAAGCAAGGTAGTTTACACTCAAATTTTGATTGAACAGTACCACTGTGGCATAAAATCATTTTTTGGAATCTAGATCAGTATTTGTTTTCAACCAGATAAGACTTTTATGGTGTAGATATTCATTTTAGTTATTTTTACATTCTTTTTGGTATTCTATTGTTATGCATGAAGAAAGGATGGAATAACCCTCAAACTGCAAAATTAGCTAATTCCTGGCCAGTGACTCAGAAGTCTTTTTCTAATGAGACTTGCCTTTCTAATTGCAAGTGACTTCAATTGATGCAATCTTGTGCTGTAAAAGAGACCATAAATTCTCCCCTGCCATCCCTCATCCTTTGCATCTTCCTTCCCTTAGTTTTTCTGAATCCCCCAGTTTTATATATTTAAGACTGGTAGTAGACTGAGAGTCATTAAGTTCTTGCTATTTTATCATGTAAACTATTTATTTTCAATGATGTTAGAAAGGAGTTGCTAAAGGTGTTTATGCAATTAAATTTCTTTAGGCTTTCAATGCTTTGATTGTCAAAATTCAATGTTACAGGTCCCTTATTTTATTTCTAATCAAGCAGCAGGCTCTTTCAAGGGATACCAATCAGCAGGAAGGTACTCGTCATTTAATAACCAAAGGACAGGTGTTTACCCACATAACAGTCCTACAAACTACAGATCAAATGGAAGACATTTGAATCAAAATGATAGATACAAAGCATCCAACTGGAATACTGATTTTGAAAACTCAGCAGAGCTAACTCGTGGTCCTAGGGCCTATAAGAAGACTGTTCCATTAGATTCTTCTATCAAGAGTGAAGGATTGGGGCTAGCAATACGGAAAGATAATTATAACTTACCAGATTTCCAAATCGAGTATGAAAATGCCAAGTTCTTTGTTATTAAGTCCTACAGTGAAGATGATGTCCAGAAGTGCATTAAGTATGATGTGTGGTCAAGTACTCCAAATGGCAATAAGAAGTTGAATGCAACATACAATGAAGTAGAAGCAAGAGAAAGCGAAAATGGCACAAAATGTCCTATCTTCCTTTTTTTCTCGGTGAGCAGACTTAATCCACATATTTTATTTTGTATTCTTAATTTTAGACAAATCAGATATTTTTCTTCCGTTTTTTTTTTTTTCTAACTTTTGGTAGGAAATTCCTATCTTGCTTATATTATCTTATATTGATAATCCTAGTATTGTCTTGACATTGTAATTTCAGGTCAATGGAAGCGGGCAGTTTGTTGGCTTAGCTGAGATGGTTGGGCAGGTGGACTTTAATAAAGACATGGACTTTTGGCGACTCGACAAGTGGGTTGGTTTTTTCCCGGTTAAGTGGCACATTATTAAAGACATTCCTAATCATGAGCTGCGACACATCATCCTAGAAAACAGTGATAACAGACCTGTAACTTTTACCAGGGACACTCAAGAGGTATTTTGCATTTTTGCTAAAGTTTCTCCCCCTTTTTTTTCGGCCAATGCTAATTTTTCTCCCTAGAAAACACCATTCTTCTGCATGGTAACCTACATTGAAAGTTATTCTGTTTGTGGGCTTAGTTTCCTTGTTTATGTGTTGTGGCATGATTTGCTAGAAAGGGGGATTAGACTAAGATGCTGTAGAAAAGAACTTGTCATACAAGAAAAGTTACAGCCTGTCGCTGTCACACAAAGAAAGTTACAAATGGAGGAAACACCTCTTGGCTTGCTTCATATTCTCTCATTTGTTCTTCTCATAGATAATGTACTGAATGGAATGCCATGTTGAGAAATTTGTAGAAATGATGTGGAAGTTAATTTTAATGCATTTCTCATCATTATTTTTCTTTCTCATTTTCCTTTTTCACTGCACATCCCACAATTAAGAGATTATAGGGAATGAATTGCTAAGATTGTCTTCTTGAATCACGTCTCTCCTCTGTGAAATTGTTCTGCCTTGTGGTGTATGCATGTTCATCAGCACTTTCAAGTTTCTACTCTTGAAGTCTCCTTTTAGCTTAGCATGATTATAGTTAAGAACTTTTTTGCCAGAAAATAGCAATTCCTTTAATCAGATTGTTGTTAAGATTATTGTTTTTATTTGTTCTTGTGGTTTGCAGATTGGTCTCAAGCAAGGCTTAGAAATGCTGAAAATTTTTAAAAGTTACAATGCAAAAACATCATTGCTTGATGACTTCATCTTCTATGAACATCGACAGAAATCTCTTAATAAAAAGAACACACAGCCAGCAACGCTACGAATGGAAGTATGTGAGAGCGACGATTTCACTGTGAGTTCCCTCTCTAGCATCAAATCTACGTCTAAGTAGAAGCAATATGTTTTTGCATTCATGTTCCTAAGTCACCCCTTGTTTTGCAATTTTGCATTTCATTTCACCTTTTACTGGGATAAAAAATTCTTAAACTTGGCTGCCTCCTCCATGCAGGAGCAAACAAAAGCCAGAGAAAGGAAAGTAGGAGACTTTCCTTGGACCAAGAAAACTGCCGATGCCTCATCGCTTATCAATCTCACCAAAAATCTCTCCCTTAAAGGAGAGGCAGCTGCAACCCAAAGAACAATGCAGTAAAGAATACAGTGGAAAATTCATTAGCTTTCTGTATCTGCACCGTAGGGCATTTTAGAGTTCCCATACAGGAATTCAGCTGAGATGTTCTTTCGGTTTTCTTTTCATTTTCCCTTTTCTTTCTATGTTCATTCACAGCAACCAGAGTTTGAATTGATGTTGGCATTTGCTGGAGTTTATTTTCGATTCACGTATAAATCACTTTGTTTTTCTTAAGCCTCTATTTGGTTATCAGTTTCCTGAAGAAAACTGTCGCCGTTTCTTTGCTTAACGGACTAAACCAACACTTTTCTTATGTTGCCTTATGCCTTAAAATAATTTTTATTTTTGATTTTGAATTTGTTTTAAATTAATTATTATATTTTTATTTTTAAAAATAGATAAATATTTTTTATTTTAATTTTATTATTATTTATTTATTTTAATTAATTATTTTCTCATAAAAAATTTATTTTATCTTTTAATTTTTTAAAATATAATATCTGTAAATAAGAAAAATAATTTTTAAACTCTTAATTAAAGAAAGTAAAAAAACTAACAATTATTATGAAATAAAAGGGTTATTATAGATGAATATTTTTCCCGTATTATATATAAATATTTTGTTTTAAAATGGAATTCATTTCTTTAGCCAAACATATTTTCTAAGTCTCTAAGGTTTTCTTTTCCGACAAACATGACATAGGAAAACTGTTTTTCAGGAAAAGAAAAGGAAAACGTGTTCCCTTGCCAAACACACACTTTGTTTTGTTGGGGTGGTACAAGACACTTGAGAAAAGTCACCTGAATAATAATTTTTTTTTATTTATAAAAATTTGTGAATTGATATATATATATATATATGTATATATATTTTGAACATGAAAAACTATGGATAATGGAGAAATTTTTTGAGGCTTTAGTGGGAATCAAATTTCTAATCAAATAAACTCAAGTGCTAGGACTTAAAGATAAATTATTGGGTTTGAATATTTGGTTCATATTTATATATTTATTTATTTATCTAATGTTACATAATTATTATAAAATTATATTTTTCAAAAAACATTGTACCTAAATAAATTCTATGCTTAAGATATGAAAAAAATAAACTCTAATTTTTGCATTGAGGAATACATATGTAAACTCTACTTATTGATTTGGTAATTTTTTATTTTCTTGATAATCTGGTATTTTTTATTTGATTTTGTCCTGCAGATATAACATTGTTTTTGGGGAGTATTGGTTGGTGATGTTTGGCACCATAGAAAAGAGAAACCTAACTAGGTTTAGTGGCATCCCTGGTTGGGATTAGTACAAATCCTCAATCCAAGCATAATCAACATCTTTAAACCCTAACCTAAACCCACAAATCCTACTGTTTCCCGGGGTTTTTGAGAAATCCAGTCAAATGGCAGAAAATCCAAAGCACTGTCTCAACTCAGCACCTGAATCTCCCAAAAGACCATCAAAGATAGCTAAAACCCAAGATTACAGCGACGAAGAAGAAGAAAAAGAGGAGGAAATACAGCAAGAGGAACAAGAAGAATCGAGCATGAGCAAAAACCCTCGAACCCAGCGGTATTTGGTGGCTATTGAGTATATTGGGACTCGTTTCTCCGGCTCCCAACAGCAGCCCAGTTTTCGTACGGTCGTTGGTGTATTAGAGGTAGGTAGCTTCTTGTTCTCTGCTTGATTCTTGAGAAAATGAAGAAAATTCGAGGCAACCAGATTTTTGCAGGCCCAACAATAAATAATAATAATCATAATAATAAAAAGAGCAGATTTTAAATTTTGGGTTAACCTTTAAATGAGCAAAATTAGAGGCAAACAGATTTTTGCAGGCGAGAAAAAAAAGAAGAGGCAGATTTTAAGTCTTGGGTTCACTTTTAAATAAGCAAAAAAGCAAACCGCTCAACCGTGTGGCCAATGCTATGCAATTTTCATAACATTTTTTTTTTATTAACATCTTATTAAGGCATAACAATGTGAATACTGGGTTGTGTGGTGTACTTGTAGGATGCTTTCCATAAGTTCATTGGCCAGCCAGTTTCAATATTTTGCTCAAGTCGCACTGTAAGTTTATGTTTTCATGCTTACCACTTTGGTTTCTTAATGAGTTATTCAATTTATTGCATTGTTAAGGCATAAGGCAATAGACCAATGTTAATTTCATGAAATAACAGGATGTGTGAGTGTAAAAGCAAGGATTTTTCTTCACTCTCCTTTAGACTACTATGATTGCACAAAGGACAAGCATAATTTTGTCACCATATTGTCCTTGTTACTATGCCTTTTATTTGGGACATGACACATCTTGTGTTCATAGGATGCAGGAGTACATGCCTTATCAAATGTTTGCCATGTAGATGTTGAACGCATAAGCAAAAGAAAGCCTGGTGAAGTGGTATGTTATCTACTTAGAACTATTTTATCTGTTTTCTTCTTCTTTTTTCTTTTTTTTTGGGTATATGTTTTTCCACATGCTGTTCTTGCTTAATTGAAGTTGAACTATGCATAGGTTTTATTAGTTTCTTTTTTTCTTTTTTTTTTTTTCCATTCTTTTTATTTTCTTTTTTTTATTGGTAGCTTTATTTTCTTCTATGGATTTCAATGTGCGCTCTGAAGAGCATTCAACTTGTTTGGTTGCTTTGCATATTTAAAATCTCTAATGCAACTGGTTAGGGGTTAGCATCTTGCGGTTGTTGGTAGTTTTAAAAATATTGCTACAATGTCATTACCTGGTAATAAAGGATTTGGTAGCATAATATTGAGCTTACATAGCCAACAAACGTGGCACTTAAGGTTAGAAAAACACCATCACCAACCTGTACTACAGCCTTTTCTGTTGTTTATATATGTCTAGTTGCTCCTGTTGATTGTAGTGATTTACTAAGATATGGGTTTAGTGTTTGGCCTGGTAGTAGAACTATGGAGGTCCTAATGCTTGATAAACAGTTTCATTTGTGCTAAAATGCAGTTACCACCACATGACCCCGCTGTTGTTAGAAGAGCTGTGAACCATTTCTTACAGGTTTGGTTTCCAATCTTGCAAGCTCAAGACTAGCAATTGTGCTTGTCTATATTATCTTTATTTGTCACTAATGCAGGAAGATTGAACATTATACTTTGCTAGTCAAATGAAGTAGATTGGTGCACGCGTAAATTTTTCTGCTCATTCATTTATACCAAGTTTTAGTAGAGAGCTAACAATTGTTGTGACTCACTCATTCCTGTCCCTTATGTAGCTGCTAAAAGTAGATTATCTTTTCAAATTTTAGTTTTGAGTTTTCTGCAAGTATTTTTGGTATTCAATGTGCCTGGTTGCTATATAAGATTATGGTCTGTGGCTTGATCTGAATCCTCTCAGGAATTGGATCAAATCTAGCTGGATGCTGGCTGGCTAAATGGTTATTTAAATTGCGAAGACATCAGAAATATTGTTGAATGCAGTGCTTTGTCCCCAAATGAAAGTTCTTTTTTATCCAGCTTAAAACAAAAATAAGCGTATTTGGAAGCATGGATGATTGAGTTTCTTTATGTTTTTAATTCTGAATCATGTGTGGAAGTGTTGAGTTTATTCTTATGAGTTCAAATTTTGGTTAATGTCAGAAGAATGAAGGTGATATTTCAGTTATTGATGTTCAATCTGTTCCAAGTGATTTTCATTCAAGATATAAAGCTCTGGAGCGCACGTAGGTATTCATGAATTTAACTTCTCTTCTTAAAGATAGGATGCTCATGACTCATGTGACATGTCTTTGCAGCAAACATGTAAAGCTAGCACAGACACTTTTATTTGAGCCACCATTGCACATATAAGCTTTCGACTTCAACTTTTGCCTCACCCACTGAATGCAAGAGGACATTGTAAATATTATAAAATAAGATTCACAGGGGGTACTTGCATGACACAGTAGAGTTCAAGGGGTGTAAATATCTCCTGCATTTAATGATTTAAATTCTAGAATTAGATGTTTGAACTTGTTTTTATTTGCGCAGGTACTTCTATCGCTTGTTATCTGGTCCAGAACCTTTGTCTGTCATTGAGAAAGACAGGGCGTGGCATGTACCTGAGGAGCTCGATCTTCGTGCAATGCAGGTAGGTTAAGATTTGTCTTTGCCTTTTTTTTTTTTTTTAATATTTGATTTTTTTCTTTTCCACAAAGAAAGCATACTAATAGATTTTCATGCAGGAAGCATGCAAAATTCTTGTTGGACGCCATGATTTTAGTTCCTTCAGGGCAGCTGGTTGCCAGGTTGTTTACTTGTTACTCATTGAATTCTACATGTAGTAATAGAATCTTTTTCCCAATGACAATCTGTTTAGTTTTATTTCTGTTCTCTGCAAAGTTTTAACTAAATAATTATAATTATGAAAATTTTTAGATGTTTACTCCATTTTTCACGTTGTGGCTTAATTCAAGAGATGCTGAATTTGTAGGCAAACTCACCAATCAGAACTTTGGATGAGCTCAATGTTACTGAGGTTCCTTCAACTCCCTATTTTCCATCAATTGTGGATAGAAAGGTGGACCATTTAAACAGAGAAGATCCTCATGTATGCTCCAATAAGGCTGAGGTTAACCTCCCTATTAGTTCCTCATTTGATAGTGACAAAGTGGTTGGCTCCAATGGTGAAACCAACTTCGGATTTGGAATAAGGAGACGGCACCGCTGCTATGTTGTAACTGCACGTGCTCGGTCTTTCCTTTATCACCAGGTTTGGATTGTTGCTATGTCTGATTTTCATCATCCTGTTTTTAATCATTTAAGAAGTCACTCTGTTATCCCAGCGTGCTTCATGATTTAATGATTATTGATTGGTAACTGATTAGATTATCTCCATCTTACTGATTAGAGTATTTTATAGAACAAACTTGCTCCATATGGATTCCTCCAACTTTTACCAGCTATTCACAGAACCTTTTATGTAAACACAAGTTAAATTTCATACAGGTCAGACTGCTTGTTGGTGTTCTTAAGTGTGTAGGCACTGGAGAGTTAACAGTTCCTGATGGTATGTTCTATTTATTCCAACAACTTTATACACACCTAGGGAATTCTAGTCTATCTATGAACTAATCATTCTGTTTTTGGCATTCCAAATGAATGATTCCAGTTGAAAGAATTCTGAATGCAAAAACAGTGACAGCTGCAAAGCCCATGGCACCTGCATATGGTCTTTACCTTGGACATGTAAAATACGATCTGCCATAGAGATGCAACAATTCCCATTTCTTCAGGAAAGCAACATCAACATCTGCTTTGGAATCTGACGTCGTCTTATACGTCAACAGAAGATACTTCCCTAACTCTCAGCTCATATCATTGCAATGATTCTCGCTATAATTAAATTCTGGTTTTAGTTCAACAGCTTAGGGATTGATTGGTGCCGTAAGCCTCTTTTAAACTAAGCACGAATTCTGGTTTTAGTTCAACAGCTTAGGGAGTGATTGGTGCCGTAAGCCTCTTTTAAACTAAGCACGAATTCTGGTTTTAGTTCAACAGCTTAGGGAATGATTGAAGCCGTAAGCCTCTTTTAAACTAAGTCTGCGATGCTTTAAATTTTTTAATAGCTTTGAAGATAGGTAAGAAGTTTGATTTTTGAAAATGATTTTTTCCAGTAATTATAGTAATATAAATGTGGTAATGGTTTCTTGCATGCATGGAACGAGGAGGATTTGCCCTTTCTACCTTCTAAATTGCCAAAAGTTGGTACATAAATGAAGGGAGATTCAATCAAAGTTATCAAACTGTTGTACATGCCTTTCCTCCGGGAATTCGATTTCTTAACATGGTGGAATACGTTGTAACCAGAAGGGACCATGATTCTTGGGCCAAAAAATAAAAATTAAAGGGAGAATGAGAGGCTGAATGGTTGACAACCTACCATTTAGAACTTGTAGTTCACTTCGATTTTCTTTGTTATAATATTGCAGTATCTGGCCAACCACCATCTGCATTTTGACAGATTTTCCTAGAGAATGGATGGGAAGTTGAACCACACATGATAGACAAGATTCGTGTAATTTTTCCCAACAACATATGAATGGTTGAACATAATAGATCATCAACCTGGCGAGCCAGTACCCTACACTTGGTTTCTTATATAAACCCAAGGGCATTCCTTGTTTTCCTCACTCAAAAGCAGAAGAATACACTTCCTTGTTTTAGGGCCTGGAATCACCAATGGCATCCCTCAACAGCTTCATCTTGGCTTTCTTCATGGCATTGGCATTTTCCAGTGTCAACGTTGGCCTAGCAGCTCGCCGGCTTCAGCAGTTGCCACCATTACCGACCATCCCCAAACTGCCGCAGCCAACAATTCCAACATTGCCACAGCCTACAGTGCCAACATTGCCACAACCTACCATACCAACATTGCCAACTCCCCAGCCAACTCTACCTCAGCCTGGTGCTCTACCACCACTTCCCAGCATCCCTACCACCCTACCATCCTTCCCAAAGGTTACTCTGCCACCACTGCCTAGCATTGGCTCAATTCCCAACATCCCTCTCCCATTCTTCTCTCCACCACCTGCCACCACTAGCCCTTGAGAAGATGCAGCTTGTGTCATGAAGAACAGGGTTTTGGACCTTGCCATTGATGACTGCAGTTGGCTGTAATTTTACCTTTCTATACCACCATGTGAGATATATTACAGGCTTTGAATCGTTTGTTTCTGTTTATTTCATATTTGTATGCTTATCCTAGTGGATTTTTCTTCTTTTGTTTGACACAATTATTGTTGTACCCTATATCTTATTGTGTGATTTTATATTCATCATTATATTTATGTTCTGTATTTATATTTTTCTACTGTTATCTAGATTTTCTCCTTGCCCTTCAATTTCTCAGGCCAAAAAGATAAATAAATAAAAATTAAGGGAAGTCAAGAAAAATTGAAATATACTAATTAACAACAAACACAAAAGTTTGTAATTCAAACTGTATCAAATTATAAAAAAAACTAAGTAAAATCATATGGTTAAACCCCTGAATTAACTCCAAATTTACTATTGAACCCCCAAACTCTAATTAATACATATAAGCCCCTAAACTCCATGACCTGAGCAATTTAGATTTAACTTTTAATTCTTTAACTACCATAAGAACAAAGGATAAATTGCTCTAAGAATAAAGACTAAATTGCTCAAATTGTGGAGTCCAAAAACTTGTATGCATCAATTAAAATTTGGGGGTTTAATAGCAAATCTGGGGTAAGTTCTATAGTTTTGCCAAAAAAAACAAACTACTAGATTAGAATGGTGCAGTCTAGACTATAAAACACTTGATTCAATAAGACTAAATATCAACATTAAGAGAGAGAATTAGCACCAAATTGACCAAGGATGGTAAATCTTACATCTAATAGGTTCTACCAGTTTCTCCTGCGCTTCTCATGTGCTACTTTACAACTATAGAAGAACAGAAATATGCATCATTCTAGAAGTTAATCACCAACCTTTGGTTCAAAAATACAAATTACTAAAGGCTATACCCCAAAAGTCAAATCCTCTTGACAAGGGACCTAATAATATTCCACAGCCAGGCATCTTAAACGGAGGTTTATTTCATGAAGGTCTCAATGGCTGCTTGAATTGAACTAGTCTGAGAAGACCCTTGATGTTGGAATATGGAATGAGGACCCCTCCAAACAGAGTTCTGATTGTTAGGAAAGAGAGTTTCGCACAAGTTCAGAAGAACAGGATTTTCATGATAGAAGCTGTTTAACATCTTAGCTTTATCTTGTCTCTCTTGTGATTCCTGTAATCACATCAAAACAATTGACTCATCACATGATCCAAATGCAATAAATGAACACCATGCAGAGTGGTACATCTGAATCCATACAAAGAAATTTGGCTGGCAAGACACGAGGAAGAAAGAAAATTAACTTTAACCAAAAACCATCTGAAGCTTCCTTACTACCAAACTAAAGTTTTATCTGTGAAATGTCTCTTCTTAGTTCATTCTAGTGTTCAATTGCAACCATTATTAGAAGTTTATGATGGACTAAAGCTACAAGCCTTCAACAAATAGCAACCAAGGATGAGGCAAAGTGTTATGTTCCTTTTTCTTTTCTTCATCTCTGCATTAAATAAGCAATCATCCCTAATTATGTTAGTTCTTTATCTAGTTCTAATAGTAATCCCAATTTCTACAGTAAAAAAATATTCCTAAGTCCCTTATTCACTAATATATATATACCTTCATCATAGCTAGCAATAGCTTGCATGAATAGAGCACCAATATGTAAAAAACTGTTTCTACTGACATGGAATAATGTTTTAATGCATCCTAAAACTTACAATTTAATTAGGCTTTTCACCACCATGATTATCAAGCTGAAGCAAGAAAATAGATTTCATTAATTATGCTGTGAAGAAGGGGGAGCTGAAATACCTTATGCCTCTTTTCACTCTGTTCCTCATGCTTTACTAAAGTAGATTCTTTCTCACTTTGTGCCACTGCAGCAGACTTGTCTACAATTTCAGGCTGAGATTGTCTACTAGGTTCCTCTGCCAAACTACTGCCAAGCTGTGACAGCTGTTTTCTTTCACCTTCATCTTTGCCTAGAATTCTTATCTCATTGTCTTCGTTCTCATCCTCTTCCTCTTCCTCCCCATGACTCTCTTCCATAGGGCTATACTGCTGCTCATTAGCCTCCGCTTTCACCTTCTCTCTTTTGTCTTCCACCTCAGCATCTTCATCTAGATCTGCTGACTCACCATTATTTAATGATGAGTCCTCATTACCAGGGCTCTCTACAGGTGAAGATTCCTTCAATGAAGAAAGCCAAAAATTTTTTACTTAGTAGTAGTAGTAGCCAACAGCAGAGAATTAGATGAAATACAAGACTAAGAAACATTGTAAACATAAAATTCAAAAGTAGATACAGTAATATGCTTCTTTTTCTCAACTTCATGTAAATAGCCAAGAAAGAGAAAATTTTCTACATGTATTAAGATAATGCCCAACAGCAGTGTTGAATCTGTCAATCCCCATGATTTTGATTAAAGAAGAACATAAATCAACTAAATAGCTGTCTTCTAATTAAATGCTTCTCTGAGAAAAAGAGTGCCTATTAAATGTGTAAAAGATTCAGTCTAGTCATCACTCAAACAATATATAGCTTACCTCTTGCTTTAACTCTTGGACTCCACTCTGGCCTTTTGCAAGTCGAGCATTTGCCTCACGCTCTCTCTTGCGTCGCTTCAGAACACAAACTGCACATAAACAATCACTTTTGTGGCGCCTCCTGCATATGAAAAACAACAGATAGTGAAAAACATGTCTTATCAAGAACCCTAGTAGAGTAGCAACTGCCCGAATTACATGCACTGAAAGACGTTAATCATTGGTAATGTTAGGGAAGACAAAAAGGGTCAAGAAATGAGAAAAAGAAAAAATTCTATGCTTTCTACTTTGATTAGTTGATAATTATAATATTGTTTCACAACAAAATGCAACTCTCTTCACTCAAGAGAGTGATGATGGAACCTTTTGCTTTTGACTACCATCATCCACATTGTATCTAAAGATTTGGCTACAGCTTTAAGTAAATGAAATATGGTAGAGAACAAAGTTGAAAATCCCTTTCCCACACAACCAACATTAAGAAAAGAAGTTAGCACAAAATACCCATGCTTTTTATTTTTGATCTTTGACTGACTAGCTTTTGTCTGTGCTTTTCCCTGTGCACCATCCTCCACTTCAAGGTTTTCAGCACCTGACACAATAGATATGCATATAATGATAATGCTTTCAGAAAGATTGACCATGATAAAAGCATAAGGAAGAAAACCAAAATTCCCAAATTAGGAAGTATCATAGATCAAGTAGGATGGCCTCACCATTTGTTCCCCTTGATTGTTCACTGTATAAACTTGCTGCTGACCAATACTTCATGAAATTCTTCTTCACACGTTTCATTAGGTCCATTATGGCATCACCTTTGTTGTTATACTTGCAACAGTTATCCCAGATATATTGAACATCCTTAAACACATCCTCAGAATTCATGTACTTGTCACCCTTTTCAAGATTGCTGCATATTGTTCCAAAGTCCATTGGTGTGTCTATGATGTCTAAGTAATCCTAAAAGAAAGATAACAGATGTTAACAACTGACAAGTATCATTTCACAAAAGTTATTAAGATAACATCACCAGGCTACATAGTTATTCATGCTTACTGGTATCCCCAGAGCTTCAGGATCCACAGGTTCATTGAAGGGGGCAGCAGCTTCCATTTTCATCACTTTTTTAATCACCTGGTAAAGATAAAGAACAATAGTAATTATCATAAAGGATTACTCATAAATCAATCAGTGTAGGAACTTCCTATAGAATAACAAGAAGAACAGGCTGAACAGAAATTTTGTTCAAAGATTGAAACATACCGCCATGGCAGAACCTAATTCTTGCTTATTATACCGAGAATCCTGATTTGTCACCTTTTGTTCCTTCAGCAAAGATGTCTCACCCTGTGCTAGAACAGCAGCACCACCTTTGTCAACACTTGAATCACCCAACTTCATTGATGACTTAATCTTAATTTTCCCAGATTTCCTATACACAATGCCTGAAAAGGCCATTTTCCTTTCCCCAGCCAAGTTACCACTGTCCTCCACTTTCTTAGTAACCATGTCTTGTCTCTCCAAACCCACTTTTGGGCTACCCTTCTCAGTATCACTATGTGATGGCACATCAGAATCTAAAGCTCTTGGTGTCTTGAGCTTAACCTTAACGCGCCCAACCAAATTTCCTAGGGCCTTACCAGCAGGGCCATCAGATTTTATGTTTACAAGATTCACTAACGGCTGATCAGTCCCAGTTGACGAAGGTGTACCAACCTCCATTCCAGACTCAGTTTCATCTTGACCAGAATCATCTTCCTCACTAACAACATTCACAACTGCCTCACTTGGAGCTGTTGTAGCAGGGGCTTTCTGTTTACTGCCTTTCTTGTGCCCTCTTTTTCTCTTCATAGTCTAACACAAATTGGTCCTCTTTTACTTCACTAAAACAACCAACACCAAAACTAAATATCATCAATTTGAACAAAGGAAACATCATATTCATTCTTAAACCAAACATTATGGAAAAGTAAGTCGCTTTAAAGTAAAAGACTATAGTATAGCCGAAATTATACATCTTTTAACTGGAAAAATCAGTTCTTTCTAACAACCCATTAACGGATTCTAAAAACCCTAAAAACTTTTATATATTTCCTCATAAAAAAAGCATGTCCCAATTCCCATCGAAACTAAAAGCTAGACACCATTAAACCAAACCCCAGAAGTGAACAAGAAACAATTAAATCTAAAACTGCATTTCTGCGTTAATCTTGCTCCAACCAACCGACCTGGTCCGTCCGTCATCGACGACAGTAACACTCATATAAAGAATCGTCGAGAAAAAAAAAAAAAAAAAAGCAAATTTGAATTCGGAGGGAAACAGAGCGTACCTTTCCGACCAAAAGAGAAGGAAGAGAGACAGCAGTTATGTTGAGCTTTCTTTTTGTTTTGTTATTATTATTATTATTTTTTAATATGTAGTTTTCGGAGAGATTAAGAGAGGGGTCGTATCATCGTGTTTTCTGGATTAGGGCTTAGGATGTCAATTCGATGATGAACTACATCCGCGGTTTATAATTTAGTTGACGCAGCAAAGCGGCGTCGTTTAAGCGTCATAAATAAAACTAAATTAGAATTCTCAGTTGAAAGTGGAAAGGCTGTTTCTGATAAATTATTTTACTTATTTTTAATTAACTCATTCAATTTTAATTTTATGCTTGAGATTAAACAATTAAAGTATTTATTTATGAAAAAAGTATTTTATAGAACAGACTCTGTATTAAAAGTATAGTCTATTTGTAAATTTATTAAAAATAATTTTATTTAAAATATTTTAATAAAATCATAAAATAAAT
>BPVZ01000094.1:576345-591438 GCA_020521535.1 Rubroshorea leprosula
ATTTTATAAGTTATTAATTATTCTTAATATAAAAATTTAACAATTTATGTGGCCTCAACAAATTTAATGATAGTCATAACCATAAGGATAAGTAAATATTGTTTCATAAATTAAGTTTAGAATTCAAATTTTAAAATTACTACTAAAAAATTAAACTATCTTTAAAAATAAATGAGTTTCAACATGTGTGAAAACTGGCTTGAAGAAACCAGAAACCAATTATAACCCATGGCAGCTCTTGGGAATTTCGTCTAACCACAAACATGATAACATCCATGGAATAGAATATATAAAAATCTCATATTAAAATGGCTTACTTTGACTCAATTGCATTCAACCCTAGGTCAAGACTGTTCATTTCCCGTAAATTATGTATTCGAATTCACAGAATCTCTTGTCCTCATTCCCTCAATTAATATGTAAATAATTGTAATTAAAAAAAAAAAGTCTCACATTAATTTAGGACGCCATCATAATAACTTTTTGCAAAGCATCCGGTGCTGACTCTAATCTCATAATATGCTTCATGGATATCCCGTTCATTATAAACAAAATCAACTCTAATTACAATTAAAAAGGGCCAAAGAGACCAGCGGTAATCTCTCGGCATGAGGATGGGTAAAAAGGACGACAATCCTCGTGGCCAGAGATTCGCTCCCATTTACTAGCTAAAAATTGAAAAATAAAAATAAAAATAAAAATCCTAACTACAACAAGGCACATGCAGAAAATGCAAGGGAATGGTTGGAATGGTTGGAACTTCGCCTTTTTCATTAAGCATAGCCCCTGCCATTTGCACCCTGAAAAGAAAACAATAATTATCAGCCAAACTGAAATACCTAAGGTAATGCAGCCATGTGGAATTGTTTCATTATGGAGTTACTAGAGCATTTCCAAGTCATCCAACGTATCATATCCAAATTAATGGAATTAGTTCTGCATATGCACAAAGCATGTTAATGAAACAGGTAAGAATTTGTGAACTCACAGCATGACTTGATGATGTTGAGTGTAGATGTGGCTGATTTAAGTGTTGAGGAGAATTGGGTGTATTGAGGACCTGATGCGAATAGGCAGGTAAATGATATATGAGACATCATAATGAGACGAATGTAAAGCTAGTCTGGATGCATCTTTACCTGTTCAGACCCAAAAATGTTTGGTGGTCCACCAAACTTCTCAAGAAATATCTGCATGCTTGAAGTCAGCCTAGCTATTTGATTCTCCATATTTGCATATTTCTGTTCCATGGCCTCCATTTTCTCTAACACCTTGCTTACTTCTTCACTTGCTGACTTCTTAACTTCTGCTGCAATCTTTACAAGGTCACGGTTAGGTCTTGGGCCATAAATGTCATCCCGAGTGGGACCTAATCCATAAGTGCGGACATAGCCGCGTCTTTCTTCTCCCATAACTTGACAGAATGTGTCATTATCGTCATCACTACATTCCGTGTCATTCTGTTTCTTAACTGCTAGTTCACGGAGTTTTGCCTGCAATAAACTAAAGTGTTAAGCCTATAAAAATTATCAGGTACTGAACAAATGCACACCTAGTGACACACATTAAAAAGAAAAACAATATAAAATGACAAGCTGTCAGTCCATTGACTTATACGTACTATATTTGCAGCTGCTGTCTCATCCACAGGCTGCCCATCCTTGCGTGTATGTGTTAATATATATAGCTCAGCTCGAGTCGGCTCCTTTCCATCAGATCTCTTCATCCGCTGTTTTCACATACACAGTAAGTTAAGAGAACAGCATACATGCAATCACAATATGAAATTACAAGGAATTACCTCCTCCTCACGAACCCTTGCAAAACTTTTCGGTCCTGAAGCATGTGTAGCCTTCTGTTTTGAACGGTTGGCCCTATTTGTAGCACATAGCTTCTACAAACATATAAGAATCGTATTTATATTCTTTTAAGAACCACAACCAGCCAAAAAAGAACTTAGCATGTCAATAGAAATTTCCACTGAAATTACTGCTCAGCAAAAACCTTGGCGTCATCAGAGTTCCAATAAGAGACCAAAAATTGCCATTGGTCAGGAACAATCCTTGGATGACAGTCCTTCAAGCGGTCTTCATCAGTACTATGAGGGTAATAATGCTTAGCCTTCAATTCTGCCTTCCAGTCCCTCCATTTTGTTGCAAGGGACTTCATAACCCAGGTCTTGCAACTTGGGTCAATATCAAACTTTGTCTGTAGCATAGAAAAACAAACATCACTTACAAGTTACAAAGAACAAAAGAAATTTTCCAAAAGAAAAAGGGGAAATACAACAGAGAATAAAAACAGCAGTATTGCTTCTCCCTGCCTGAACATGTTGCCACATTTTCTCTTTGTATGAATCAGGCATATGTCTCCATTGTACGTAAGTTAGGGGTGCCATATGACCATTCCGTGCTATGATGCCCAGGAAGCTGGTTAGCTTAGATGACTCAGGACCAATAGGTTGCCCCAGCTTGTTGATAGGGACAACAATCCGCTCACCATCAGGGAGGTCATTCAGGAAGAGACAGCGAGTTGGACCTCTTCCTTTCTTCATCTTCTTCGGAGGCTGCTGTGATTGGTCTCCCTGATTTTCGTTCGGCTCTGTCTGTTCAGGTTGCTTTTTGCCATGCCCCAATTGATCCTCCTGCCCTTGGTTATTCATAATGGGGCCAGCAGAATAGTTAAGTGCACACCTAATACCCCTCATGGCAGAGTCTGTAATTGAATGTTCTGCAAAGTAACCGGAGGGGCATAAATATATAGTGCACATCAGTCTCATAAAAACTGAACATCCAGCTTTTTCCACAGAGGAAAACAATTAAAGATTCAAATATTAAATAAGCAACCTGACTGAATGCAATTTGACAAAAGTAGAAAGACGACACTTGATTTTTTATTTTTGGCTGTTGGTAACAGTTGAATTGTTAATTGAAGATAACAGCATTCTTACATGATGTTCTATTAATTCAAATATATATATAAGAAGATGATTCATCTACTAAACAGTAAAGAATTAGCACATTCACACTACCAATATCAGCATGAGTCTGGAACCAGGACTGATGCTGGCCATGGCTTGCCTGTGGCTGCTGTGGTTCATTTGACCGAGCATTGCTCAATGGATTCACTTCTATGGGGCTCACTACCATGGGATCAGCTGGACCCCAAGGGACATAACCAGTGTTCCTTGTGTAGTCTGTAGGAGGGGGCATGTTTGAATGCCCTACCAAAAGGAAAAATTAGTTGGGAATGCTCATAGAATGATGACAAGCAATGAAATATTTTTATTTTATATATAATAGCAAAACCTTATTTTAGATTCTTTATGAAAAAATTAGCAAGTTATTACATGCTTGAGAACTCAAAACCTGTATGGTAGATTATCAAAAAAAGAAGAAAAAAAAAAGAATAAATATAGACATGATAATGAAGGCAAGCTGAGAAGAGTGTATAAGAGTATGAGAATAACATGAATCTGGACTACTAGGCTTGACATACTGGTGTCTACAGCGCCTGGAAATTGAGAGGCTTGCAAGTGACTGGTGCTCTGTTGGGGCTGCTGCATAACAAGCGGTAGGTTGTGGCTTAACTGGGGCAGCACTGGCTGGGACTGGTTGTGGGAGCCAGTAGGGCCTAGCAAAGAGCTGGGAGGATGATTTTTGTGCTTCCGCACTTTGTCAGGAGAAGGCTGAAAGTTTGAATGACCTGCTACCAAAGTACCAGTCAAGAATTGACTACATATAACGGTTTTTAGGCAGGAGACTACAAACAAGTTCAGCGGAATGGAGTAATACATAATACTCTATACAAGGGCTAGTTAAACAGCCAGAAAGATTAAGATCCAAAGAATAAAAGCATGTGCTTGCCAAATTATATATTGGCATGACATGACATGCTGTAATAGATATTCAAAGATTGTCCAGGTGTAACATATACAAAGTTGTGCACATCAAGCAAAAGATTAAAAGAAACCTCAGAGTTAAAGTTTATATTTAAGTGATTCCATAAACACGATAAACACATAAAGAAGGTTAAGGAGAACTCTTATTCTCACTATAGAAATATTGACTAGTTGAAACATAATAAACAATGGTGAAGTACATCAGCAACACACAAAATTTTCATCTAAAATATGATGCAAATGATGAATGGAGTACCTGCACTGCTACATTCAGCACGATGGTGTGACTGAGAGTATTGAGGCTGGTTGGCACTTGGCTGAGGATGCTGAAGCTGATGAGACTGGCCAGAGCTTGACGGAGGGAACTGGGAGAAGTGTGGCCACATGATGCTTGGTGGAGGAGGAGGCTGTGACTGATAAGGTCGGCTGTGGCTCAATGGAGGCAACTGCCTATGAGGGAGATTGGAATCCAACCTATTCTGTTGCATGTGGCTGATTCCAACCATTGCATTGCCAGCCTGATGCATTGTCTCATATCTGTTGTGTCTCATAGCATGATCTGCAGGAGGCTGTAAGTCGAAATTTTCTGTTGAAGGAAAAGACAAACAATAAAATTATTATGGCAATACCCAAATATTGGAACACAATTATTATTCTTGACTGTTAAATCCAGAGTGATACCATAAATTACAAGGATTATAAGGAAGAAATACCATTAGGTTTTCTAGATTGTTCATTGTACAAGCCAGCTGCTATCCAGTACTTCATGAACTTCTTCTTCACCCGTTTCACTAGATACACAACATACTCACCCTTCTTGCTGTACTTAAAGCAATTTTCCCAAATATATTTTACATCCTTGAGTACATCCTCTGAGTTCATATACTTAACATTATTTAAATTGCTGCATATAGTGCTAAAATCCATTGGTGTATCTATTATATTGAAATAATCCTGCATTAAGCCACCCACAAATACATGTATGATGGATACAGTAAATGGAAAAATTGGTTAGACAAA
Source organism: Rubroshorea leprosula (assembly GCA_020521535.1). NCBI lineage: Eukaryota > Viridiplantae > Streptophyta > Magnoliopsida > Malvales > Dipterocarpaceae > Rubroshorea > Rubroshorea leprosula. The sequence continues at coordinate 581,267 of BPVZ01000094.1, forward strand.
GGAAATTGAGAAGATATGTATTTAAATGTGCACTGGCAAAGAATATCTTGATGAATAATGAAGACATTTAAAAAATATATAAGCACTTATATTACATGAAAGCATGGCTGAAGATAATGAAGCTAGTTATTACCAAAAACTTCTCATCATAGCTTATACAATATCAAAGAAGGAACATGAACTCTGAATATGAACCTAATAGGCAAACAAATGAATTGGTCTCCATATATAAAATCCAATATCCAACTCTTCAAAGAACAAAAAAATAAAATAAAATAAACAAATAAATAATAAAAATAAAAATAAAATTCTATCAACCCAAATTCATCAACAGGAAGAGCCAGTGCCTGATTTAGTCATTTGCAATGATTTTCTAGATCCATTGAAACTAAGTTCAACAAAGGGTGCTACAAGGTGGAAACTGGGTGAAGGAGGAATTTGACATGTACTTGGCAGTGCAAATACATACATATAGTAATTAACACTTACAGGTTTCCCCAAAGCAACAGGGTCTACTGGAACATTGAAAGGTTGTGCCTCATCCATTTTCATAACTTTCTTAATTACCTGTTAAAATACACTCCGAGCATTAACCATTTTTAAACAGAAATTAACAATGACAAACCAAGGCATTATTCAATTAGCAATTTTGGATTGATAATAAATTGATCATCAGCATACCCCCAAGGCAGCTTTCAGCTCTTGCTTATTGTACCGCAGATCCTGAGGAGGTGTCTCAAACTCCTTTTGCTTTATATTGGAAGAACGCAAAACCCTTGACGACTTATGTTTCTCCTTCCCTTCTTTCTTTGATAATTTCCTTGCCTTTTGTTTTGTCTTCCCATGTCCTTTAACTGATTTCCTTGATCTCTTATCAATTGATGAGCCATCTGAGCTACTATCTTCACCACTGTATGCCTCATCACTCTCACTTGAAAAAGAGGAAGAAGATGAGCTACTACCAGCCTCAGAGGGAAAGTCAGAGCCTGAGCCTGAGCCTGAGCCCGAGCCCGAACCAGAGCCAGAGTCAGATTGGTTGTTAACAACTTCAAAATCATTTGAGTCCTCACACCTGGAATTTTCTTTGTTGTTTTGATTCACAAAATTCAAAAATGCTTCTTCATTTTGGTCCACGGCAGAAGACCTTTTGGGCACCGGTTTCTTACTTGTTTCTTCATTTTTCTTCCCCACTGCAGAGGGTTTCCTGGAAACAGGTTTCCTTGCTACTCGCTTGCGCTTCGCCATTTCCTAACAATTCACAAGCTGCAAATACAACAAGCATGTAACCCAAATTACCATGTCTAGGAAATCAAACCTTATACTACTAGTACGTCTAAACAGACCAGAAATTTCCTAAACCCAAGCCACAAAAATTTTTCAATGAAAAATCACGTTTTCTTGTGGTAAAGTAAGCTAGTTCTGGTCTCAAAACACCTAGAAATCAACTAAAATACAGGTGAAAAAGAAATGCATGTCTATTTTATCAGAGTAATTCCCCAATTTCAGAGTTCTATACAAGCAAAGGGAGTGGCAGAAAAAGAAGAGAGAGAGAGAGTTACCCTTACTGTGCGAAACCTAAGTGAATGCAAATAAAGTTGAGGCTAAATTTCTCGTCGCCGGCGAAGGCGATCGGTCTGAAAGTGAGAGCGGGAGCCAAAATCAGCTGGTTACGGTGGCGATATCATCGCCGCTAAAAGGAGTCGCTGAAAAGAACGTGGAAAACTCATAAAAGAAGCGTTAGCTTTCTGGTATCACTTCGACGACAGTTTTGCGACGCCTTCTACTGTTGCGTAAGAGAAATGATCTAACGGTCTGGATTTTCTTCATCTCAGCACCTGCGTTTCAGTTCTCACATGTAACTTAACTATGCAATATACGTGTGAGAAATAAAAGCTGTTGTATACTCCTAGTATTTTTCCTTTTTTAGTATTTTGAAAATGAGTTTTACAGTCAAACCTGCACTTAAAAACAACTACCTTCATGCGTATGGTCGTCGGGGTCAAGTAGCCTTCAAGTTACTTTGGAGGTACAGTCCCTCTTTCTGGTGGGTTCGAACCTACTCTTGCCACTTTGTTTAAAAAAAAAAAAAAACAACTATCTTCATGCATATGGTCCTCGGGGTCAAGTAGCCTTCAGGTTTGGAGGTACAGCCCTCTTTTCCTGGTGGGTTCGAACCCACCCTTATCATTTTATTAAAAAAAAAAGACAACTATCTTTATAGATTTTTAGTGTATTTGAACCTGATTATTCCTTCACAAAAATAAGTAAAACTTCATCTTTGAATGTGATAAATATAAAACTTAACAGGATGTGGAGATGGTAATGGGTCTCACAAGGCTGGAGACCTCCATCCCATCCCATCCGATCCCCATCCCCATTAATGGTAAATACGGGGATCTCTACAGGATTTTTTTATAGAGGTAAAACATAATTTTCGTTTTTATATCCATGAAGAATGGTAAGTCTTATAAGTATTTGAAACCTCATAAATGATTAAATATATAAAATTTTATTTTAATTTTTTAATAAATAAAAAAAGTGAAAAATTTAAACAATTCAAAAAAGAAAGTACATTAACATATACTATAGCAAAGTAATATCTAGTACCTAAGTATAATAAATGCATATTGTTATACACATTCAACAGGTCCAACCATAAATTCATAAAAAAAAATGCATATGCTATCATACATATTTAGGTTGGGTTGGATTATTAAATTGGATTTGAGAAGACTAGAACTAAAAAAATGAAATAGACTGCACAATTAGATTAAGTTGGGTTAGTCAATCAACTTGGGTAAATAAAAATTAATTGATAATATATTTAAAAAAATATATTAATTTATATATTTTTTATTATATATAAATTATCACGGATAAAAAAAATTCCTCACAAAATTTGGTAAGAAAATAAAAATCTTCATCCTTTCGCAGATAAATATCCTTAAAATCTTTATTCTCATTGTAGAATTCCTACGAACTCCGCAGATCTAAAAGGAAATTATCATCCCACTGGTGATTTACTTAAAGAGCTATTATTGTTGAAATTTACATTTTTTTAATCTAAATTGATAAACAACTTTATAATATCATGTTTAGTTTAATATAATTTAAACCGTTAAATATAATTATTCAAAAAGTTTGTACCGTCTAACTTATATTTCTTCCGACCTGGATTGATAAACAATTTTACGATATTCGATTCAATGCGGTATGGTTTGGGGGGAAAAATACTTTTCTTTTTTACTCCATTAAAATTAAGTTGAAAAATAATATGAAAGGGGGGAGTTTCAGGGTCATGGTTTGGCTGAAAAACTTTCAAAACAAACCAGCCATTACATCTTGCAACACAAATGTTACCAACAGCATCTGATGTTACAATGATCCAATAATACAAAATAAAACACCTCTAATTACAATTGACATCAAACCGCTTGCAGAAATTGAATATGTCGTTGTACCGTCCAGTAAGCAACGCCATATCCGGCTATCCCTATGGATTCGTTGTCTAAAAATGAAACAAGAGTTAGTGTCTGTTTTGTATAACTAGAGCTTTCAATAAAAATTCTGTTGAAAAGAAATTATTGTAAGTGTTGTTTTTGTAAATAAAAAGTAAAATAAAGATAAAATAATAATAATATATTAATTTTATTAAAACCTAAATGAAAAGCTCATACAAAAGTACCAATTTGGTGCTTATGAAATTTGCAATGAAATAGACAAAAGGTTAATTTGTGAAAAATTGTAGCATTTTTTACAAATTATAGTGTTTGACGCAGCCGAAGCTTTTTGGAATCCAAAAAACTTCCCACCAGTTGTACCAAACATATCCTAATAGCAAATCGACAATGAGCTGTGAAATGCTACAGAAGATGAAGAAACTTGAAAAAAAAGAAAGGGCAGGTAAGAAGATTAGAAAACTTTTCAGATGCAATGTAATCTAAGTATAACTACAGGTTACCTGCTCAGAACCCAAAACATTAGACAGTCCACCAAGCTTATCAAGAAATTTATGCATGTCGGAAGTCAGTGTAGCTATCTGGTTCTCAATGCGATCATATTTTTGTTCCACGGCATTTATTTTCTCTAATACCTTGCTTACTTCTCTTTGTGCTATCTTCCTAGCATGAGCATGAGGCTTCACCCTTGTGAAGACACCACGTTTACGTTTTGAGCCTTGAACAACATTATTAGTGGGGCCTAATTCGTCAGAGTTGATAGGGCTGGAATTTTCTTCTTCAATCACTAGACAGAAGGTGTCGTCTGAGTCATCACTACACTCTGAGGTCCTCTGTTTCTTAGCTTCACGGAGTTTTGCCTGTAAACAAATAGCCAAGTTGTTTAGCCTATAAAGGCACTCATATATTAACACAAAATACATAGCGAATGATGAGGTTCCAGTAAAGTAACTTGGACATACTATCATTTTTGCTGCTTTCTCATCCACGGGCTGCCCATCTTTACGTGTATGTGTTAATATATACAGATCAGCTCTGGTTGGCTCCTTTCCATCAGGTCTCTTCCTCCGCTGTTGTCACATGGACAATTGTAACTGGCTGCACTGTGGTTTTCACAACAGAAACAGCATGTATGCTATCACAAGTTGAAAAGGCACAAGAAATTACCTCCTCCTCAAGTATCGTTGCATAGCTCTTTGTGCCTGTAGCATGTGCAACCTTCTGTTTTGTGCAATTGGCCTTATTGATAGCACATTGCATCTGACAGACACTAATGAGTATTATGCTTTCACTTTAGAGCAGAGCAGTCGATACAACAACAAAATTTTCCACATTAGTAAAGAAGTTTGCATTGCAATTAATGCTCAACACAAACCTTTGCACTTTCAGAATTCCAATATGAGATAAGAATAGGCCATTGATTAGACACAATCCTTGGTGGACAGTCCTTCAGGCGCTCCTCATCAGTCTTATGAGGATAATAATGCTTAGCCTTTAATTCTGTCTTCCAGTTTCTCCATTTTTTTGCAAGGGACTTCAAGACCCAGGTCTTGCAACTTGGATCAACATCAAAATTTTTCTGTTGCATGTGAATAAAAAGAAAAATAACTTAGAATGTTTTTTTTTTTTTTTATCAACTTAGAAAGAATGATATAACAGAAAGGAAGGAATGTAAGAAAAGGCTAATGATGCTTCTGCCTGCCTGAACCGATTGCCACATGTCTTCCTTGCATGAATCAGGTATTTCTTTCCAATTGATAAAGGTTAGAGGTGCCCTATGACCATTTCGTGCCATGGTGCCTAAGAAGTTGCTAAGCTTAGATGACTCAGGACCAAAAGGCTGCCCCTCCTTGTTGATAGGTACAGTAATCCGCTGACCTTTTGGAAGGTCTCTGAGGAAAAGGCAGCGAGTTGGACCTCTTGCTCTCTTCATCTTCTTTGCAGGCTGCTGTGATTGTGTGAGTTGATTCTTATCCAGCTGGGTATGCTCAGGCTGTGGTTCAGTGGGAACCAACCAATCATTGTGCCTTTTGCTGGAGTCCTCTGTGATGGGGCCAGCAGAATACCTCAATGCACACCTAATACCCCTCATGGCAGAGTCTGTTAGTGAAACCTCGGAATTTTCTGCGAGGAAAGTGTGGAACAAATAGACATATGATGTAAGTTAAATAGAGTTTGAGAATTCTTTTACTTTCAGAGTGACAAACATCTAGCGTGTAGTCTTTTTGCATTCATTGATTGATGTTGGAAGAACAGGATAAGTGGTAGCCTGTCATTTTAAGCATCGTTGCTTCGTGCATTGGTTTTATTGTAAATACAAATTCACATTTCAACTAAAATAATAGGGTAAACTTGTCAAAGAAAATAATAATTAGGTAAAAAACCTGACTACAAAGTCTGTGCTGGATATCAATGTTTACTGTTAATTAATTAATAAAGAATGTAAAAGTATCCTTAAAATATATTACACAACATAATTCTAACAGATTATATATCTACCAAACGGTAAAGAAATAGCACATGCATAGCACCAATATCTCCACTGGTCTGCAACAAGGAGGAGTGAAGCTTACCATGACTTGCCTGAAGCTGCTGCTGTTCACTTGACCTGCCATTGCTCAACGGGGATTGTCGGGGATGCTCTTGACTGGGACCAACAACCATGGGATCTGTTGGATAGTGGGGAACATACCCATTGTACCTAGTGAAATCCATATGTGGTGGTAAGTGTGAATATCCTGCCAAAGAAAAAGACCTGCTGAGGATGGTTTCAAGGAAAATGATCTTTTATCATAAATATGACATGAAAAGGATATTAAGATTCTTTATGAAACATGTAGCAACAGAACACAAGCTTGGGGCATCAAAACCTGTGTGGCAGATTATCAGAATAACAAAAAAATGAATTACAATAGACATAACATCTACTGCAATCTGAAAAAAACAATATTAAAACAGTGAGATCTGAACCACTGTTCTTGAAATACCAGCGTCTACAGCACCCTTGAATCAAGAGGGTTGCAGCTTGCTGGTGCTTTGATGTGGCTGCTGTGTAACACACGGCTGTTTGTGGCTCAACTGGCACAGCAAGAGCTATGTCTGGTTTGCAGGGCTACTAAACATGGGGCCTAATGAATTTTACGCTTCTGGACTGAGCCAATATAAGGCTGAAAGTGAGAATGTCCAGCAGGGAAAGAAAAAGAAAAGAAGAAGAAGAGAAAGATGACGAAAGAAAGATCATAGTGGTTGAATATTGACTACATAAAATAGTGCTATGCATCTCATTGCATGCTATACAGCAGCTGATAAATAGATTACCTGCACCACTATAATCTGCACGGTCCTGTAACTGAGAGTACTGAGGCTGGTTGATGCTTCGCTGAGGATGCTGTAATTGGCAAGGGTCCATGTAGCCTGATGTAGGAAATGGAGGGAAAGGTGGTAACATAGTACTTGGAAGAGGTAGTTGCGATTGATAAGGTTGGTTATAGCTCAATGAAGGCACCTGCATATAGGGCTGATTGGGGTTCAACCTATCTTGCTGTATCTGCATTGGCTTACATCTGCTGTGCTTCATAGCATACTCCAGAGGAACATGAAAGTATAAATTTCCTGCCAACAGAAGACAAACAACAAGGTATTCAAAGAAAATTCTTTTTATGCAAATACAACTGAGACATTAACAGAAATCTCATGTAATTACTAGGATGCACACAGAAAGATAAGGACCTTGATATTGGAATGAACAAAAAATAAAGGCACTGGGGTGGATTGTCCCAGCAGATACCCCATATCGTATAGACAAATTCTACTCTGATTTGTAACCTACAATGCAATCTTTTAGTACAAACCACATCAAAGGATCCCTGAACAAGTTTAACCAAATAAATAAGTATTTATGCATGAGCACTTTTAATATCTTATTGTAATAGGTGAACTAGAGAGGAAACAAAAAACCAGCCTAGGAAAATAATTATATGACAGTCAAACTTAACAGACAATAATGATATGCAATATAAAAACATCCAAAAGGAAGAAACAAGTAATGACAACAGATGCTTTCTACCAAAAAATGACAACAGATGCTTATTTTTCCTACATATATATATATATATATATATTTCAAATATCCATGAAAATCAAGAGGTTTTGTGTTTTAACTTTTTGCACTATCAAATTTAGATTTGAGCTTAGAGGACACTGTTAACAGAAATTTACCAGTCACTTCAGCATAAAGAATAACTAAAATCCACTAGCTATGAATGTGCATCATTTGAAAACATACCATTAGGTTTTCTTGATTGTTCAACGCCCAAGCCAGCTGCAGTCCAGTATTTCATGAATTTCTTCTTCACCCGTTTCACCAGATACACAATGTACTCACCCTTCTTGTTGTACTTGCAGCAGTTCTCCCAAATCAATTTCACATCCTCAAACACATCCGCAGAGTTCATGTATTTAACATTATTTTGTAAATTGCTGCATATTGTACCAAAATCCATTGGCATATCTATCAAATTGAAATAATCCTGTAGGCACATCCCATGAGGGTACATGTGTTAGAGGGAAAGAGAGATTTATTCAAGTCGTAGATTGGCTAGACAAAGTTCACCAAGTTCATATGTATATATTTAATTATGCAGATGACTTCTGATCAGAACAACATTTGATATATGATCATAATGACTTATGGGCCACATAATTAAATACCATGAAGCCTGTTATTTACAAACAAATTTTCATCATAGTAGCTTATAGTAAGTATTATGAAATCTAAATTAAACAATACCTAATGATCAGGTATTGTGAAATATACAAATGAATTCACTGGCCTCATATATGCCACTGAATCTCCAACTCTGTAAAAAATTTATCCACTCAAACTCACCATAGGGACCAGTAAAAGAATTTCCTAATTCAATCACCCAACCAAACATGCTATTTGAACCAAGGATTTGGGTGGGGAAGGATTATGACTAAGACTAACCAATTCAACAAAAGAATTGTACCTTTTGGCAACAAACTAATTAACGCTTACAGGTATTCCCAGAGCATCAGGATCTACTGGAACATTGAAAGGCTGTGCCTCGTCCATTTCCATAACTTTCTTAATTACCTGCTCACAAAGAGATCCAAAGAATTACTCATTTTTCAAACAGAGTTTGGCAACAAGAAAGCAAGATTTCCTCAGTTTATTAGTCAACAAAAGACAATGAATATTTCTTCAAAATTGTAAAAATGCCTAAAATTTTGATATGATGATAAATCTCAGCATACCGCCAAGGAAGCTTTTAGTTCTTTCTTGTTGCTTTGAGAAACTTGATGATGCTTTTTTAATTTCTTTTGGTTTCTGCTTGAAGAATGCAAAACCAGTGGTGAATTGAAATTATCCTTCCCATCTTTCTTTGCCAATTTCCTAGCTTTTTGATCCACTTTGTCATGCCCTTTAACTGGTTTCCTTGATCTCTTATCAGTGAATGGGTCATCGGAGCTACTATCTTCAAAACTTGTTGACTCATCACTCTCACTTGAAGAAGATGAACTACCACCCCCATCAAAGTGAATATCATTGTCAGCAGGTTGACCAACTTCGTAATCATTTGAGTCCTCACCCCTGGGATTTTTTCTATTGTTCTGATTTACAAAATTCAAAAATGCTTCTTCACTTTGGCCCACCGCAAAGGATGGTTTGGGAGCTGACTTCTTATTTGTTCCTTTATTTTGACCAACTGTGGAAGGCTTCTTGGGAACAGGTTTCCTGGCTGCTCGTTTGCGCTTTGGCCCCATATTTTCTTCAGAAACTCACAGGCTGCAAAATGCAAAGATCATAACCCTATTCATTCAGAGCAGATTGCAACAGCTAGAAAGCTTCAAATCCCTAGTTTTCATGTCCTATAATTCCACAAAAGCAATAGCAGACTAAAAAGCAAGAACGCAAGTCAAGCAAAAAGAAAAGACGAAAATTACCAAAACTATAACCCAACTCCTCTGTCTTCTCCAAGGGGAAAGAAGGGGTTATGCAAACCCAGAAGCAATGAAACTACAATAAGCAGATATTATATCTTAATTAATAGAAAAAATCATGAACCATTCAGTAAAATCAAAATCTAAGGCTAACCCGCAGAATTTCGCCAGCGAAATCAAACCAAAATGCAGAAAAATAAATCCTAGAAACTGAAGCTTCTTCTCTAACTGATTTTTCTCACAATATCTTTATCCTTTAAACTTATTATTAATAAAGTATATATACTCCAGGAAGTAGTATAAACTACAACAAAGAATCATACTATCTTTAGCTAAACTAAGCTAAATTTTACACCAATTCAGCTAGAAAATCGAGCTAACAACTAAGTCGAAGAAGATGATGCTCTAATTAATCAGCACGATTCCCTTTACATTTTTGCATTTCTTCCAGGAAAACAAAATCAACGGGAGAGGAGAGAGTTACCTTACTGAAGGAAATAGAAGGAAATGCTAAGCATTGTTAGAGTTTTCGGCGGAGAAGAGATCGGCCTGAAAAAGTGAGAACCAGTGGCGGAGTGAGCTGATTACATTGGAGATCGCGCCTCTGTTAAACCATAAGAAGCATTGACCTGTAAGGAAGATTTAGTGACAGGGTAATGACCCGGGACGGAAATCATCCAACGGTCTCAGCTTCTCCATCTCCATCCTTCCACCCCGATATCTGATTAGAGTCTGACACGTTGGATCCCT
>BPVZ01000094.1:612898-643139 GCA_020521535.1 Rubroshorea leprosula
AAAATGAACATTCCACCCCCTCATTTGAGGCGCGCGACCATTAAGTCACAAATTGGTGGAATTTACGACGGTGGCAGAGCTCGAAGCTCTTACCTCCGTCTCACCCAAGCCCTAAAGCTTGGGGGCCAACCAATTGGACCACATGGCCGGTTGACGTTTTATAACATTCATTAAATTGGGATCAAAACTTATGCACCAGCACCAAGCCAATCAGGGATGTGCTTTTAAGACGCTCCAAAGAAAACCATAAACCATAACTGTAAATAAAAAAATGAAATCAAAATCTTAAAAATTTTTACTCCTACAATAAAAGAAGAGTTGGGACCATTTTTTTTTTTGGATACAAAGTAAAATAAAGAAGAGGTGGGACTTGAATCCAATTTTGGGTAGATGCCAGACCTTACGGAAATTCTCAATTTCTTGGATATTACCCTTTTTGTAACGGAGCAAAGATCATACCTTTACCCGCCACTTACAACTGAAAAACAGAAAACTAAGAACCATAAAAGCTGATTGGCCGCTGCGCCAGTCTCCACACCGTCGGCTCCACCACCGGACCCACCCGTCCCACCCATCAATCGTCCAGATCCAACTAACATTCTAATAATATTGTTCTTATCAGTAGAGAACAATTTGACTCGGAAAAAGACAAGCTGAAGCAGCAGCTGCGCACTGGTGAAGCAGCTTTTTGAGCTGAAACATATTTTCAATTTCTTCGATCCTTTTTTCAATGGGTTTGGGAGCTTTGATTTTTCAAATTCCTCTTTCCGGAAAGCTGATTTCGGAGATTCTATGTTCTGGGTATCTTGAGAAGCAATGAGGAGGAGCGGTAACGCCGAAGAGTCTGTGACGGCGCTGCGGAATCCTAGTCCTATGAAGTCGGAGAGGCCACCGCTGCTGAAGAAGTCGAGAACCATAACATCGGACGACGAATGTTCCACACCACACTTCCCCGGTCCCCTGTTCCCCGCCGTTCGTCGTATCTCTTCGCTTCCTCCGTCCCCCGAACGCCACGATCCAGATGCGTCCGTAAGGCAAAGTAGTACCAGAAGCAGCAGCAATGGTAATAGTCTTAGCAACTTTGATGGCGATAGCGCATCGGAAAGGGATTGGGTTTACCCGTCGTTTCTTGGGCCACATCCCGCTAGGAATCAAATGGTTACAGTGAAGCAGTCAAAGTCGCTGAGCAGAGGTGGCGGAAGAGTAGCAGGCGGGGAGCAGGGCAAGCAGGTGGATGAGATTCTTGAAAAGCAGCGGCCTGGGGCAACTAAAGAGGAGGAAGTGAGGAATGTGGGGAGTCAAGTTTTGGTGACTAATAATTCAAGAGCACTGAGTCAGACCAGCACGGGGAGAACTCTCCAATCGAAATTGAAACGTTCCTTCATCTTTTACTTGGTATGGCTTTGGAAGAAAATTTAAAGCTCCATTCTTTGCAATTTTGCTACTTGCTAGGGAGAAGAAAGAGAGTCTCACTAAAAATAGAAACATAACAATTGCAAATATTTGAGCTTTTAAATCATTTGAAGCAGAAATTTTTTCAAGTTTGAGTTAGAGAATAGGCAGGAAATATAAAAACGGTAATTTATAATTTAAAAAATGCATAGGCCAGGAGATAAAGGAAACTGGTATAATTTCTGTGTATTATGTTTTGTCTTTAAATGTTTTAAGTTTCAATATTTTGTTTCTAATGGTTTTTTTTTTTTTCCTTTTTTTTTTTGGGTTCTATTGCAGGTCATTTTTATTTGTGTACTCTCTGTATGTTATTCATTTTACTTACGCAATAAAGTTTTGAGGCTAGAGGTATGTGTATATTTTCTTTTTGTAATGTTATGGTAATGAATTGTCTTTGATCTATTAGGAACCTTGTTAGCTGTGCTGAAAAGGTAAAATTTTGCTTATTTGGTGGAAAGGATGGAACCAAATGCTACTATTTTGCCTTTTACTTTCAGTCAACTGCCTTTTTAGTATTTTCCAAATCAAAAAATTCAGAGAATTTGACTTTGATTTTGTTTCTTTGATAGAGGAAAGGAATGGAAAATTTTTGAACTTTGTGACCCTTGGCTTTGTTTGTTAGTAAATTTAGCTGAAAATAAATTGTGTGAGTTTTTAGTTTGTATGTTTCTTAAGCAGGCATTTGCCAGATAAGAATCTGAGGGTTTTCCTTCAATTATGCATTTTTCTTTTTCCTGTCATTAGTAATTTGATTTAGAAGTTTGACTATCTTTTCATAATTATGGTCATTTTGCTTGCAGGAAGAGAACATTAACCTTCGCAAATGTTGTAATGATAAAGATTTTTTTGTTGGTGCTGGCAACAACATTGAAGTTTTGCTGACTCAGGATGATCCTTCATTGCTGTCATTTGATGATACTGACAGTAGAACTATTGCTCTATGTACTGTGGTCTTCACTCTTATTATGCCTTTTCTATTGTACAAATATCTTGATTATCTTCCAAAAATAAAATCTCTCTCAAAAATAACAAAGTCTGACAAGGAAGGGGTTCCCTTAAAGAAGAGAGTTGCATATATGGTGGATGTTAGTTTCTCTGTATACCCATATGCAAAGTTGCTTGCACTGCTTTTTGCCACTATATTTCTTATAGGATTTGGTGGCCTAGCATTGTATGCAGTTAGTGATGGTAGCTTAGCTGAAGCGCTTTGGCTTTCATGGACTTTTGTGGCTGACTCTGGAAATCATGCTGATAGAGTTGGAACTGGACCAAGGATTGTTTCTGTCTCAATAAGTGCAGGAGGCATGCTCATATTTGCAATGATGCTTGGGCTTGTCTCAGATGCCATCTCAGAGAAGGTTGATTCACTGCGGAAAGGGAAGAGTGAAGTCATTGAAAAGAACCATATACTAATTCTTGGATGGAGTGATAAATTGGTAAGCATCTTGAGAAGAGATATCTTTCACATGTTGATTACATTGAATTTAGTTTGAGGTGATTCTAAATCTTTGTAACGATTTGCATATTGTAAGAGGTCAAAGGTCTGAAAATGAAGAGTTTTAAGATAGAAATGGAGTAAAAGAAATGATTTTTTGTTGTAGGGTTCACTGTTAAAGCAACTAGCAATAGCCAACAAAAGTATTGGTGGTGGTGTAGTAGTTGTGCTTGCTGAAAGAGACAAGGAGGAAATGGAGATGGAAATAGCAACGCTAGAATTTGACTTTATGGGGACATCTGTTATATGCAGGAGTGGCAGTCCTTTAATACTGGCTGATCTAAAGAAGGTAAGTTTGTATCTTTAATTTAATATTATTTCTTGTTTTTCCTGGATGTTTGACATGCCCTTAAGAGCATTCAGTTGGTTGTTACATATGTTTCCTTTATCTCTTCAATATTTTCCCCTAGCTGCATCTGGATTGACTTTGGTTCTAATTTACAGGTTTCAGTATCAAAGGCTCGTGCTATTATTGTATTAGCGTCTGATGAAAATGCAGATCAGGTTGCTCTTATTGTATTACCATGCTTCATGGTAATTTATCATTTTTGTTGTGACACTTTTAATTGTTCTCTATTTCTGTTACTAGAGTGATGCACGTGCCTTGAGGGTTGTACTTAGCCTAAATGGAGTAAAAGAAGGGATGGGGGGTCATGCTGTGGTAGAGATGAGTGATCTTGACAATGAGCCTCTAGTGAAGCTTGTTGGAGGAGAGCTTGTTGAAACAGTTGTGGCACATGATGTGATTGGGCGCTTGATGATTCAGTGCGCTTTGCAACCTGGCCTTGCTCAGGTTAGTTAAATTGCATTTCCGTAATTCTTGGCAAAAATAGTCCCTTCTTTCACGGAGTGGCTCTTCTTATACTTCTTTTCATAATTCAAGCTTTTGGACATCCAGATAGACTTGATTTATACTTTTTTGGTCTAGAAAAAATTATTTTCCCTCCCTGCTCCCCTTCATTTAAATGTTGATTGATTCTCCTTTTTGTGTGGTCAGATATGGGAGGATATTTTGGGTTTTGAGAATTGTGAGTTTTACATCAAGAGATGGCCACAATTGGATGGTCAGCGTTTTGGCGATGTGCTTCTTTCATTTCCTGATGCAGTTCCTTGTGGAATTAAGGTTACTACAGATGGTGGGAAGATAAAGATAATGTTAAATCCAGATGATAATTATGTATTAAGAGAAGGGGATGAAATCCTGGTTATAGCTGAGGATGATGACACTTATGCTCCAGGTCCCCTTCCAGAGGTCATCTTTCTTCTTTATCTTTGTAGCACAAAAGTTCAAGTGGTAGGATTATTAAAATTTGAGATTTTTCGGCTCGAGAATTCCAAATTTGTTCTTCTACCATCTCTTATGATCATATTGATAACTTCATCATCTTTAGTTTAAATGCTAAGTTGCAGTTAAACTAATGCTTGATGACAACAACAATAACAATGGATGTGTTGTCTCTAACTTCCATCAATTTGTTTGTGATAGAAGGGTTGTTTTCAGTTTTTCCTTTTTATAAAAATGTATGCTGCATTCTGTGTGCAGGTATGCCTGGGTTGTTGTCCAAATTTAGCTGATCCTCCAAAATATCCAGAGAAGATACTATTTTGTGGCTGGCGCCGTGATATTGATGACATGATAATGGTAAGGGTATCAATGTCTCACACATTTTGTCACATTTTTATTTTTACTTTAGAACTGGACTTTTGTTTAAATACATTAGAAAAGACTTAAAGAGATGATAGATTGAATTTCCAGACATTCCTTCACAATTGATCTCCTGCTCATTAATGATCCATATTTCTGCTTTCAGGTGCTAGAGGCATTCCTTGCACCAGGTTCAGAGCTGTGGATGTTTAATGAGGTTCCAGAAAAAGAAAGAGAGAAGAAGCTGATTGATGGTGGACTAGAAATTTCTGGATTAGTGAACATAAAACTTGTCCACCGCGTAGGGAATGCTGTCATCAAGCGCCATTTAGAGAGTCTTCCTCTGGAGATTTTTGATTCTGTGAGTTCTCTCTCTCTCTCTCTCTCTCTTTTTCAGACACACACACACACACACAGAGATGCCAAAGCAGCTGTTGACTCGTTCTTCACTCCCAATTGAAGGTTGCTGATTCATAACTCTAAATGGACAGATACTAATTCTTGCAGATGAGTCAGTAGAGGATTCTGTTGTGCATTCTGACTCAAGATCTCTTGCCACCCTGCTCCTTATTCGAGACATACAGGTATATCCTAGTCAGGTTATGCTTAATTCATGTGGCTTAGCAAATTGACACCTTTGATTACCAAGGTCTTACATTTTTGTCCTCCCTATCACTGGTAGTTACATCATTTGGAATTGCCTAAAATCGGTTGCATCAAAAAGTTCTAGAAGCAGCACTATATACCTTATATATCAAATTTCTAACGGTGGCTGGAACTTAATTGCAGTCAAAACGTCTCCCTTATAGAGATACAAAATCAAATTCTTTACGGCTCTCTGGATTTTCTCACAGTTCTTGGATTCGGGAAATGCAGCAAGCTTCAGACAAGTCAATAATCATTAGTGAAATTCTTGATTCCAGGACAAGAAATCTGGTATCTGTATCCAGAATCAGTGATTATGTGCTATCAAATGAGTTGGTAAGTATGGCTTTAGCAATGGTGGCTGAAGACAAGCAAATTAACCGTGTTCTTGAGGAACTATTTGCAGAGCAGGTACCGTTAATCCCCATCCTCACAAAAACGTTTCTTACTTTTCTATCCTTTTGTTTCTGTTATTCCTTTCAACTTCTGAGTAAGAATTAAACTCATTCCTTTCTGCAGGGAAATGAGATGTGTATCAAACCGGCAGAATTCTACCTTTTTGACCAGGAAGAGCTCTGTTTCTATGATATAATGACCCGAGGTCGCCAAAGACAAGAAATTGTTATTGGTTATCGACTTGCAAACACTGATCATGCCATAATTAACCCTCCAAATAAATCAGAACAACAAAAATGGTCTCTTGATGATGTTTTTGTGGTCATCTCCTCAGGTTTCCTGAATCAGAGATGATGCTATTCTAATGCCTAATCCAGTAATCATTATCCACAACCATTCCACAGCTCTAATTGTTGCATCCACAATTGTAACTTTGTAATGTGGATATTTTCAGGACAGACTACAGAGAAGGTAGAAGTCTTAGTGTTAACGCGGCGATTACGTTGTATAATTGTACAATATCAGTCTTATGAATAATAAGTTTGATTTTTTGAACATACTTGATTGACATACAAGGGGAAAATTTTATTAAGCAGTGCATGATCAGATCTAGGTAACTTGAAAAACAAATCCCTACCAGCTGTGTTTCTTACAAGACCAAAACCTCTCATCCCCTCTTTGCACAGACATTGTACACAAATTTTCAGGATACATTCACTAAATCACAACAAAAATCCCCTTGGCAATCTCTCAGATTGATATATCCATCATATCCACCGCCAAGTTCTCCATCATCAGAGCAGCAACTTCTGCAGAACACTGCATCTCCAAGCTTGGCTTCCCTGCATTTTCCCTCGCAAAGCTTAGTACCATAATAAAGTTCGTCCATGTTAGGAAAAAATAATCCTGATTATAGAGAAAAAGGCCTACCATAAAATGAAGAAACTGCATTGTTAGTGCTGGAACTAGGAAGCTTAAGAGGGCATGAGGAAAGTGGAAGAACTGGAAGGTTTTGACAGTTGCAGATCTCTACCATGTATCCATCAGGATCATGGAAGAACAGCTGATCAACCTTAATGCCACCTTCCTCCACCACTGCAGTTATATAATCAATGTTCATGTCCTCCAGTTTCTGGATAACCAGGTCCATATCAGAGCACTGGAAAGAAATGTGATTATCTTTGGGGTTGATCTTCTCTTTCTTTGTTGGAGCATTGTCAGATTCCAACAAATGGATTCCAACACCATAGTTGAACAACCTGAAGAATTTGAACTCAGAAGTCAGAACCATTCAAAATTCAATCTTTCCTCATGATTCATAACAACAGAAAAATAGAGACAGAAGGCATACCATGCTCCTTCAAAGTTGAAAGAAGAAGGGCGTTTGATGAGGACAAACCCCAACACATCTTCATAGAACCTCGCAGATTTGGCCACAGACTTGCACACAAATGAAACATGGTTCAAAGACAGCACAGGCTGGGTTCTCGAGGATGAAGAAGAAGGAAGCCATTGAATGTCATCCATATTTCCTCTGGTTTTTTTTCTACTACTTATGATAATGTTTTTGGTGAACTCCAAACACTATGATGTGGTTTATAAAGACTCAAACTTTTTACGAGGAAAAAGAGATTATATCAAGGGTGTAAAATCTTACTACCAACCAAATTAAAAAATAATAGGGCTCATGAAAAGCGTGCTGTTTTCTTTCTCACCTACCACCCAGAGAAATGAAGATCAAGTTTGAATCTCATCCAGCTCTTTTCATACTTCATAACCCATTTAAGCAAATTACTTGGGTTGTCTTGGGGATTACTGCCAGTAGTTGTGGATTTTTTAATATTTAATTATAAAAAAAAATTATGTTATTGTTTTTAAAAAAGTTGTATACATTATTATAATCATAAAATTATATAAAATATCAATTAAAATTAATTTAATCATTATAAATTAACACTCTTATAAGGTATCATGGAAATAAGTACTGTAAGCAAATGACTCCAAACACAACCTTATATCTTGTATTATTAATGACTCTCTCAGATCTTACCAGGAGATTCTTTACAAGGAGAAGAGGACAGAGACAGAAGGAAAAATAATTTTTCCACTTTCCTTTTGTTTTGATTTTGGTACAATCCTCTCTACAAAGACATTTTTAAGTTTCATCTCATGTTAAATGGTAGAAAGCACATACTTCAATAGGAGGAGAGCTTTTCAGAATTTCAAAGTTAATCACTTCATCTTGTCTTGGATTCACATTTCACAATAATTGCAGCCCAATAAAAAATAACATGACACTCAAATTCAACCCGCTTTTATTGATAAGTTATATAAAGAAAAGGATTCCTTTTCTGACTCTCATCATCAATCTCTGACTTTAGGTAATGTAGATTACATCTTGACGTACCAATATGAGTAATGTGATTCAAGTTAATACTCTAACTTTCAAAGAAATGCAATGACTAATAATGCATGTTTAGTAATGTAATTTTATTGAGTTCTTATTCTACTTTAATCCCTAAGAGTCAACATGGGGACCTTCACGTGGGACCAATTTGCCAACACATGCCAAAGAAATGAATGTTGCACCGGATAGGTAATGGGAACGTGGGGTACTGCTGAGTTGGCCACGAGGAGTAGTACATGAACATGTGGTGGAAGTGGCATCAGTGGTCGGTGTCGGTGACGGTGAGTCATCCTGATGTGTTGTGTCTTGATAAGTGATCCACATACGTGTGAGATATGGAATCATTGATAAGTAGTTGTGATATTTGTAAATTCTGGTGATAAGCATTGAGAGAATGAAAGAAAAATGCAAGCTACCGACAAGTGGATGTCTCTATTCTCGTTATCTCTCTCTCTAGAGTTTCATAATTTTCAGAATATTTTGGGGGTTTTCTGATTTTTGAAGGCTGTCCTTTGATCACGGTGGGTGTGGAACATGTCCTGGTGTTCAGTAGTTTTCTTTGGTCCACTGGTTATGTCCTTTTCTGATTTTATTTTATTTCCACGAATAAGTTATTCCTAAACACACAGTGTTTCTTCAAACTGAGTTTTCCATTGATGGATTTTTGGATGAAGAGGAATAAAGAACAAGAACTCAGATTATTAAAAAGGTTTTGATGAAAAATATAGGTGTGGATTTTCGTTTTTCCAGCCTCTTTCATTCATTTCTGCTTGTGATTTTTCTTACAAGTGCAGCTTAAATAAAAAGAGGAATTACCATTTTTCTGTTATGGTTTATTAGTGATCATTGCAACTTAATAGGTTGTTGTTGGGTTGCACTCTTAATCAATAATCAAATTTTACTATTAACAGGTACTAACTTAATTTTTAATTTTTAATTATTTTTATTGTAAAAAAAAAAAAAAACAAAGGATTACATTGCTTAGTGTGAGGGACCAGTCCGAACATGGTCATCGGATGGACGATCGAGCACCCAATATGAATGGCCTACCAGAATAACACCACTGCTCTTTGGTCACCCTCAGTCCTGCTAGATGACATGTCACTTGTATCATATTAAATGCTCTGACACAGGAGAGTATCCACCCCATGGACCCCGTAGAGCTACAGCCTATCGCTTCAAGATTGATGAATAGGGATTTACCACATGGAAAGCAACTTTGGATGGTTATAAATACCTCCAACCACCGCTTTTTAATTAGATTTATTGCTTCTTTAGCTTTGTTAACATATCAGCCCTTTATTGCATAATATCCTCTATGTACTGATTTGGGCATCCAGTGTCTACCCTGAGGTACAACCCCAGGGCTTGAAGGTATTCTGGTTGGAGCTGTTGTGGTTGCTGCCGTGGTGTACTATTCTTCATTCGAGCTATTTTGTGCATCAACAATTAGTATCCCCTCAACAGTACAGAGAATTACATTTAATGAATGTTTGCTGGAGAGTTGACGTATCTGCACAATTTTCTTCCAAATGCATTTTGTAATCCAAGTATCAAATCTCAAACCCCAACCAACTATTAAGTACACCTACCACTTTAATTGAGGAGAGTTACAATGCAAAACAGCACTTCTAACATCCATGTGTTTTCTACTGTTTCCAGGCACTTGTCCACTGCTTTGTATTTAACTGTTAGATTTTTTGGTGGTAAGAAGGGGGTTTTGAGAGGACTTGGAGGAGAAGGAGAGAAACACCGTGGAGTTACCTCCTTTGGCGAGGTCGAACCCTTTTTTTTTTTTTTGGTTCATTTTCTGCCCTTATATAGCAGAAATCTCCTAATACATCAACATTAATTTTCTCACTTAATCTTTGTCTAATACAAGAAAATCTACCAAACATTTAATGCAAAATTACATTCAAAGATTTGCTGCCATTTGTGCGGCTCCATGTTGCTGTAACTTTGCAGCCACTTTGCAGCCTTTGCATCCTCATTTCAACAACATTTGCAGCTTAGCTTGCTGCACTTTGCTGCTACCGTGCTTTGGTGCAGCTCTCCCTGCTTCATTTGCTGCTCGTGGTGTAGCTTGGACTTCTTTTCATTTGCTACTCTTGGTGCAGCTTTGACACCACAACTCCAACATTAACATCAAGCAAAAGCCTGCTCGTAGCAGTTTTGACAATGTTAATCTTGCATGTTCATCATGATATCATCTGAAGTAAATGATTGAGACAGCAAGCAAACGGATCAAGTTATAAGCATCAGAGACACAATTAAGTTGATCCAATTGCAATCTCAAGAATTCTTTTTATTGATAAGAAAGGATGCTTCTGTACATAATTTGCCAGACTAAAATGTTTAAGAACTTAAGAGACCAAGATATCAAGTGAATTCACCATCCTAAAAGCCATATGAAAAGTTTGAGCAATTTCTAGATACTAGAAAGGTAGAACTTCTGGAAAGCAATCAAAAGGCTTTGCTTATCTACATGTTTTTGGTTTCTTTATTAGTTATGTTTTACTGCCTTTGATGTCATCCGTCCACAAAATATGCTGTAATATATAGTCTTACTGTCGAATTGATGTCTCTTCAGATTTTGGTTTCTATTCCCAGCAATTGTCAGCTGCTAATTACTTCTCAACAGATTAAAAACACTTCATTTTTTTTTTTTTTTTCATTCTTCCCATTGTATGTCGGAAATTTGTGTCATGATAACTCATTTATATAGAAGCTTTGTCAAATAGAAATCAGCTTTTCTTGTTTCCTCCATTCATGTCTCCATCTGACAGCTTCCTCAATAGCAAGTTAGCAACAATGCAACATCATCAAATTCCAAATCAATTAAAATTCCAAGCTACTAAACTGGCTTTGCAGATTATGTCCAGTTTGTATGCCTTCAGTCCCCTAGAGGTAAAGTTCAAATTCATTACCATGCAAATTCAAGCAAGGTTCTCAAATTTCTTATCTCAACCTGTGCTTCTAAATCTTCTATTACTACTACCAGGCAACAATTCAGGTGCATTTGCAAAAGCCTTGACTATGAAACACAACAGTGCAAGTCCCAAGAACAGCATAGAGAATTTGCAGAAGCAAATGTTACATGTACTCACTTTAGTAGAACCATGACAAGGGTAACCACCTTGTAATTCACCTTGTCTGTCTATATCTCTGTTTGCATTCCCTTGTCATCGGCAACATTTTCAACCTCCAAATCCGATGATTGACCAGGCTCTCTTTTCTCCCCCAAGCTACCATCAGATCCCTCTTTAGCTCCCCTTTTCTGAACAGAAGGCATTGCCTGTCTTTTATTCCTATATGCTAAAACACTACAATGGCTTCTCCATTTCTTGGCCTTGTTCACAAGATGAATGTACCCATACCTCATCCCCATTAATGCATAGATGCTTTTCTCCACCAACAAATCCTTCACATAGGCCTCCCTAAGCACACCAGTCTTCGTTCAAATCTTATTCAAAATGTAAAAAATCCCAGGATGGTGCCTCAATGCCTTCTTAAACCTATCCTGAAAAACTAGGTACTCTCCCAAACAAAACAGATTCTCCCTATCTTCTTTGACACCAAAAGCCTCGTCAATTCATCAACCCAATTCTTGACCTTTCTCTCCAAATAAAACCCTCTTGATAATTGCGTAAAAAACAACCCCCTTGGTAATTGCATAAGACACCTTATGGGCATTCCTTTCTCAATGTCCAAGCCATTCCCAGCAGAGACTCTCATTTCCATTTCAGACACAAACGAGGTTTTCGCCTAAAAGTATTGATTTTCACAACTGTGGAAGTAATCAGGATAATCAGATGCAAAAAAATGTAATGTAATTATGAAGAACACCCAGATCACGCTTGAACCTGTGAAAAATTTCATCAGCCTCATGATCGCGTCATTCCGGTGAGACGTCGAGCTGTGACTGGCTAATTCTTCTTTGTAGAGGATCATTGCTTGAGGTGAGCATGACTTGGAGAGAGAGGAAGGGAGAGGGCTGGAATTGTGAGAAAAAGGATGGGTATTTCCTGAAAAGTCTGGCGGCGGCGGCAACGGCGGCGGTGGTGGTGGCACGGGAGGTGGGATTTGGTTTTTGAGGGAAAGGGTCCTTCTCTCTTTTAAGGAAGTAGTCTAGGTATGGGTCACAAACCAACTTGACCTTCGCCGCTTCGCGTCCACAAAGCTCCGGCTCTGCTTAAGCAGATGAGCGACCATGCTTCAGGCCGGCCGCCGGCAGGGAATAATATTATTCTCTCCGG
Organism: Rubroshorea leprosula; assembly: GCA_020521535.1. Lineage (NCBI taxonomy): Eukaryota > Viridiplantae > Streptophyta > Magnoliopsida > Malvales > Dipterocarpaceae > Rubroshorea > Rubroshorea leprosula. The sequence continues at coordinate 625,195 of BPVZ01000094.1, forward strand.
CCCAGCTGGGCGCCTAAGAAATATTTATGAACCAGTACTAGTCAGCTAGGCTCAGGTCCAATTCGCAAATGACAATAGGCCCAAATAAAAAAGCAAAACCTCTAAAAAAGCTTCTAAACTTTTCATTGTCGTGATCTGAGTCCTTGCATATTTTTTTGATTGCAAGTTAACCCTTAATTTCTATCCCCTTTTTAATTCGTTTATAGAAGTTGCAGGGGAAACTCGCCTGCAAGTTCTCATTCTTTTCTTTCGCACACCTTTTTTTCTTAATTAATTGTAAAAATTTAGTTTACTTCAAGATAATTACAATTGACTTCACTTTTGATGAACACTTGAATTTCTGTGTCAACAAGCTTAATATTTTTTTATCAGTAATATAATCTTTCCGATGTGTCCATACAGACTTTATTGCCTCACTTGGTCACTTACTTTTCGGAAAGTGTCTGAAAAATGAGGTTGAAATGAATCTGTTATTTGGCGTAGTATTACGGGGTATAAATACTAAATTGTTGCAGTTGGCCAAAAAAAAGAGTTGTAAAAAAGTAGAGGAAAATTCTAAATATCAAACACACATTTATGAAGATTTAAGATTTGTAAGTAATTTTGTCAATGATCTAAATAATTTATTAGTAATTGTTTTCGTTGAAAATAAAAATTTTTAAATTTAAATCGCATGGCATGCAAGTAAGATAAGATAAAAGATGTGAGAAAATTATCTTTTGTTATGTAACCAACATAAAAAAAAAAAACCATAAGTAATTTTAGATCTAGTGAAAAAATAATTTTTATATACTTAAATAAAAATGAATCATTCAAAATCTTATTTTATATTAAAATCTCATAATTTTACGTGTTAATAAGGATTATACGTAAATAAATAAATGTTGTGAGAAATTGTGAGATAAAATTATTATGTAACTAGTTTTTTTTACCAAATATTATTTAAGGAGTTGATAATATAAAGAATATTAGTATTTGACATTAAAATTTTCAAAATTTTACATTATCAAGATTGTATTGAAGGATTCGGCCAAAAAAATATTGTATTGAAGGAATTAGATGCACCAGGCATGATCGTTTTCCTAAAAATTTGTCTAAGCCTTTTTTAAGATGTGGTTTCTGGGCAAACGCCAGGAAATTGCACATTGCCACATGCCCCTACCAAACAGGACCGAAATAGAAGACTTGACTTGGGATAACGACAAGCTGGAGCAGAAGTTCCAAGGTTTCGCAACTTTTCAAGCCAACACTTCTTCCATTTTCTCTCCCTTAAATCTCTTTTCAATGGGATCCAGGGTTTCATTTGTACAATTCGAATATCTGTTTCCAGCTGCTTATTTTTGAGATTTCTGTTCTGGGTATTTTTGTTAGAAAAGTCTAACAGCTCAGCTCAAGAGAGCACACAAGAAAAGGTACAAATACTTAAGGAAATATCCTATTAAATTTAGAAGATATACTTTTTTAGGTTTATAGATTTCTAATATATATTTTCCTTTAACACTTTATTTTTTTAATATAAAATTTTATGCATTTCTATCAATTCAGATGTTAATTATATACTCTTAACATATTCTCTATCGTGAATATGTAAGTCTCCCTCCAACCCTCTTTTTTTTTTTTTTTTGTTTTATCCAATATATTTTTTCATGTGAACATGGAAGTCTTTCTTCGATAACTGTATCTATTTGGGACCTTTTACATTTTTTTTGGGGAATAGGAGTGGTCAATCTATCTGCCAAATCTGTGTAGAAGATTTTCTGCCGCAGCAGAGATGCCGCATCAAGGCCAATTGAGTAGCATCGGAGAATTCGGAACATCCCACTTGGAGGAATTCTCCCTACAGGTTTTGCTCCAAGCCACCAATAATTTTTCAGAGGAACACAAAATTGGTACAGGCAGCTTTGACTCAGTCTACCATTCAACGCTAGACGACGGCCGAGAAGTCGCAATCAAGCGAGCTGAGCTGTCCGCCACTTCATCCTACGCAGGCGGTACCAAGAGACAGGGTCAGGCGGACAAGGACCATGCCTTCCTAAACGAGCTGGAATCTTTGGGGCGTCTGCACCACAGGAACCTCATCCGCCTCCTCGGATTCTGCGAAGACTGCAATAACCGCGTGCTTGTTTACGAGTACATGAGTAACGGCACCCTCCATGACCATCTCCACAAGCTCCATGACTCGCCATTGATGTCATGGGTTGCCCGGATCAAGGTTGCACTAGACGCAGCCAGGGGAATTCAGTACTTACACGAGTTTGCGGTTCCCCCAATCATTCACCGTGATATAAAGTCATCAAATATCCTACTTGATGGCACATGGACTGCCAAGGTATCCGGTTTCGGACTATCCTTGATGGGTCCTAAGGAAGACGAATCTCCCTTGTCACTTCGCGCAGCGGGCACGGTTGGCTACATGGACCCTGAGTACTACAGGTTGCAATTATTAACCTCGAAGAGTGATGTCTACAGTTTTGGGGTCGTATTGCTAGAATTACTGTCAGGGTATAAGGCAATTCACCGGAATGAGAACGGCGTTCCAAGGAATGTGGTAGATTATGTGGTGCCATTTATCTTTAAAGATGAAATTCACAGAGTATTGGACCAGAGGGTGCCGCCACCAACACCATTTGAAATAGAAGCAGTGGCACATGTAGGGTACATTGCGGCAGATTGTGTGACGCGAGAAGGCCGACACAGGCCTTCCATGTCTGTCATTGTAAATAGCTTAGAAAGAGCATTACTTGCCTGTGTGGTGCACAGCTAGCAGGAAACAGCACCACTATACGCCTACAACATAGGCTGGTGCAAATCAAGGCCAAATCCCTCCGAGTCAACAAAATTGGCTACCATCCAACCAACTCCCGACCATTTTCTACTTCTCAATTAATGCCTTCTAGCCTATAAATATGTTCTTCTTTCAATTGTAATGCGAAGTACAGTTTCATGTTATGAAAATATGAGTTAGCACTGTGAGTGTGTTTGAGAGTGGAGTCTCTCATTTGTCTCTATATTTTAGGTTGTTTTGCTAGCCTAAGAGCTGTTTAGAGGCTTCTTATCTTAGGCTTAGCCAACTTAAGTAGTGATCTCAGCTAAAACCGCCATAGTGAGGTTCTAAATCTCGCAAAAATTGGTGTAACCATACCTGCCCTTGAGCCACTGTGTAAGAGGAGAATCAATTCACCCTTTACTCTCTCGCTCCATGATAGGGGAAGAATCAGTCCACTCTATGTAATTAAAGGAAAAATCATTTTTGTTGTTTTCATTCTTTCAAATGAAAAATACTTCAAAAAAAAAAAAAAAATAGTGATTCCATGGTAAAAATTGAAGATGTGATATCTTCAGTGTTAGAAGACGAGTGAAGTCTTCATAGCTGATGAGCAAGATCTGAAGTTGTTCAGTAGACATGTGAGGTTCGGTGGACAAATGAGGTTTGAGGTCCAAAATAATTACACTCACGAGGAAGGAAATTCATATGAATAGATAAAAGTGTATAAGATCCCACTTGAAGAGAAATAAGATGTTATAGTGTAATATATATATATATATATATATATACATGGGTAATGTGGGCGTAAGTCTTACCTCTCAAAAAAAATTTGGAGTTCCAAACCAAACGGCCTCGTTTTCCTCTCAAAAACCTATCTCTGCCGTTCGTCTTTTCTCTCAAAGATCCAGCCCTTGCTCCTTGCCTCTTCCGATTTGTCAATTTTTCACTCAAAAAACCCATTAGTAATGTCGCCCCCTTTGCAATCATCTCCATCTCTCCCTTTCCCCCTTTTCCCTCATGTGTGGTTGAGGCAATTAGAAGCCAAGAGACATAAGCACACCTCCTAACGAGCTCGAAGTGCCATAGAACAAAAGAAATCAAGATTTGTGTTCCTTTGTCACACGAGCTTGAGGGAGTTGCAAACCAATTTATTTGGGTTTTGCAAGTTTGGTTGCTATGATTTTGGTTATAATAATGTTGAAATTGAATGATGAGAATTGAAATTGCAATTTTAGTTATAATAGAAGAAACCCAGACTTGGGTTTGTTGTCTTCAAAGATGTTGCAGCATTTATTTTCTTTCATAGGTTTGTTTTTGAATGGTCTAACCATGGTTGCTTTCTTTATTTCCTCTCATTTCCATATAGATTTTGGAAACCCAAATTTGGATTTGTTAATTTATTTTAAATCGTGCTCGTTTCCTCTTATTTTCATACAGATTTTGATTATATTTTTATTTTTTTCTTATTCTCTTATCAATATTATTCCAATCAGAAGATTGGATTTTCATTTTCATTTTTTGTTATCTTCTTGGCTGTGAGATATTGTGGGGTTTATTGTATTTTGTAGGGGTGGAGTCGAGGAGGTGAGGAGACGATGGAGATGATTGCAGAAGGAGCAAAGAAGGAGATGAAGATGATTGTCGAAGGAGGCGAGGAGCAAATGCCAGATTTTTGAGAGAAAAGACGAACGTTAAGATTGAGTTTTTGAAAGGAAAATGACGCCCTTTGGTTAGGATTTTTTTTTTTTTTTTCTGGAGGTGAGACTGAGTGATTGACGTCCACTTCCCCCTTATATGTGTATATATATATATATATATATGAAAGGCCAATGAACTTGAACACAACAAACGTGTTTTTTGGGTTTAATATGATATCTTTTCATATATGACTGTTTTCTCATGTGTACATTTGAGCCGGCCCATTTGACTCTTCCAACAATTATGAGAAAGCAATGGGGAGTTGTAGTAGCAAGGCTGAAGAATCCACAATGAGCCTGCAAGGCAAGCAGGAGGAAGTGAGAAATGTCACATCTCCGAGGATAGATTGATCCACTGTCTAACGGGAAGAGTAAAGACATCGAAAAGAACCATGTACTAATTCTACGATCGACTATTTGTTAGAGACTTAGAGGTCAAAGGTAAAGTGAAGAGTTTTAAGCTAGAAATTAGACATGATTTTATATTGCAGGGTTCACTGTTAAAGCTACTAGCAATGGCCGGAATAAGTGCTGGTGGTGGTGTGGTAGTCGTACTTGCTGAAAGAGACGACGAGGGAATGGAGATGGACATTGCAAAGCTAGAATTTGACGTTATGGGGACATCTGTTATATGCAGGAATGGCAGTCCTCTTAACACTTGCTGATCTAAAAAAGGTAAGTAGGTTTTGCCAGGATGTCTGACATGCCTTTAAGAGCATTCAGTTGGATTGATTTTGGTTCTAATTTACAGGTTTCAATATCAAATTAGGCTGTGCTATTATTGTATTAGCATCTGATGAAAATCCATATCAGGTTGTTAAATCTTTCAGTATGCTCATACTTCTTGGTAACTTAAATTTTTTGTTGTGAAACCTTGATTACTCTCTGTTCCAGTTCCTAGAGTGATGCACGTGCCTTGAGAGTTGTACTCACCCTAACTGAAGTAAAGGGACTGGGGGGTCATGTTGGGTTAGTAATGTAATGTAATTATGAGGAAGACCCAGATCAAACTTGAAACTGTCAATAACATTAAGGGGCAGTCTTGGTGCTCTAGTGAACATCAAAAACTTTACCAGCCTCATGACGGCGTCATTCCCGTGAGACGTCAAGCTGTGGCTTGCAAATACTTCTTTGTGGAGGGTCATGGCTTGAGGGGTGAGCTTGACTTGGAGAGGGAGGGAGGGAGGGAGGGAGGGAGAGGGCTGGAATTGTGAGAAAAAGGATGGGTATTTCCGGCGGAGTTGGCAGAGGTATGGGAGGTGGGGTTTGGTTTTTGAAGGAAAGGATCTGTTTTGAGTCCTCCTCTCTTATAACTGAGTGGTCTAGGTATGGGTCACGAACCCACTTGACCTTCGCGCCCACAGAGCTCCGGCTCTGCTTAAGCCGATGAGCGACCAGGCTTGCTCCGGAACGCTTTGGCCTATGGGTAATTCGTATATCAGGCCGGCGGCCGGCAGGGAATAATATTATTCTGTCTGTATCCGTACCAGCTGGGCGCCCAAGAAATATTAATGAACCAGCCAGCTACGCACGGGCCCAATTCGCAAATTGCAATAGGCCCAAGTAAAAAAGGAAAACCTCCAAATAAGCTTCTAAACTTTTCATTGTCATGAGTTGAGTCCTTATGTATTTTTCTTGATGGCAAGTCAGCCGTTAGTTTCTTTCCCTTTTTTTAATTCGCTTATAGAAATTGTAGGGGAAACTTCGTCTACAAGTTCTCATTCTTTTCTTTAGCACACTTTTTAAAAAAACATTAATTTTAAAAATTTGATCCGTCCCGAAATAATTGCAATTGACTTCACATTTGATAAATAATTAAATTTGTTTGGTGTATTAATATATTTTTTTTTGTTAGTTATCTAATCCTTTCGAGCCGAAGCTTCTTTCATTTTTCTTCTCCTACAATTCAAATTTCTGTTTCCAGCTGCTTATTTCTGAGATTTCTGTTCTGGGTATTCTGAGAATGCAATGGGGATTGGTAGCAGCAAGGCTGAAGAATCCACAACGGGCCTGCATGGCAAGCAGGGGGAAGTGAGAAATGTCATATCCGAGGAGGTTGATTCATTGTCTAACGGGAAGAGTAAAGACATCCAAAAGAACCATATACTAATTCTTGGATGGAGTGAAAAATTGGTAATCATCTGTCTCTGACATGCTGATTACAATGAATTTACTCTGACTGTTGTTAGAGGTCAAAGGTAAAGTGAAGAGTTTTAAAGACAGAAAACTGGACATGATTTTATGTTGTAGGGTTCACTGTTAAAGCAACTAGCAATGGCCGGGAAAAGTGCTGGTGGTGGTGTGGTAGTTGTACTTGCTGAAAGAGACGAGGAGGAAATGGAGATGGACATTGCAAAGCTAGAATTTGACTTCATGGGGACATCTGTTATATGCAGGAGTGGCAGTCCTCTAACACTTGCTGATCTAAAGAGGGTAAGTAGGCGTCGTCGATGTTCTTTCAAGTTTTGCCTGATGCCTGACATGCTTTAAAAGCATTCAGTTGGATTGACTTTGGTTCTAATTTACAGGTTTCAGTATCAAAGGCTCGTGCTGTTATCGTATTAGCATCGGGTGAAAATGGATATCAGGTTGTTAAATCTTTCAGTAGTGTGCTCATGCTTGTCGTAACTTGTCTTTTTTTGTTGTGAAACCTTAATTATTCTCAATTCCTGTTCGTAGAGTGATGCACGTGCCTTGATGATTGTACTCACCCTAAACGAAGTAAAAGAAGGGCTGGGGGGTCATGTTGTGGTAGAGATGAGTGACCTTGACAATGAGCCCCTGGTGAGGCTTGTTGGAAGAGAACTTGTTGAAACAGTTGTTGCACATGATGTGATTGGGCGCTTGATGATTCAGTGCGCCTTGCAACCTGGCCTTGCCCAGGTTAGTTAAATTGGCCGAATGCAGTTGTGAACTTCTTGGCAAAAATTGTTCATTCTTTTCTTGGAGAGAATCCTTACTTTGCATACCTCTAGCTTTTGGACATCCACATAGACTTGATTTCAATGTTGATTTCTCTCTTTTTTGTGTGTTCAGATATGGGAAGATATTTTGGGGTTTGAGAATTGTGGGTTTTACTTCAAAAGATGGCCACAATTGGAAGGTCGGCGTTTCGGAGATGTGCTTATTTCATTCCCGGATGCAGTTCCTTGTGGAATTAAGGTTTCTGGCTGTAAGATAATCTTAAATCCAGATGATGATTATGCATTAAGAGAAGGGGATGAAATCCTTGTCATAGCCGAGGATGATGACACTTATGCTCCAGGTCCCTTTCCAAAGGTCATCTTTCTTTTCTTTATCTTTGTAGCATGAAAGTATATTAAGTAGTAGGATTATTAAAAGTTGAGACATTGGTGGTTTTTCAGCTTTTCCTTCTTTGTAAAATTTATGCTGTATTCTAATTTCTACGTGCAGGTTTGTGGGGGTCTTTGCCCAAATTTCACTAATCCTCCAAAATATCCACAGAGAATACTATTCTGTGGATGGCACCATGCTATTGATGGTATGATAATGGTTAGACACTCATGATCTCACACAATTCCTGACATTTTTCTTTTTTACTGTTGAACTGAACTTTTGTTTAAATACATTAGAAATAGACTTCAAGAGATGAGAGATTGAATTTCCAGACACTCCTTCACTGTTGATCTCCTGCTTATTGATGATTCATATTTCTGCTTTCAGATGCTAGAGGCATGCTTGGCACCAGGTTCAGAGCTGTGGATGTTTAATGAGGTTTCAGAAAAAGAAAGAGAGAAGAAGCTGATTGATGGTGGACTAGAAATTTCTGGATTAGCCAACATAAAACTTGTCCATCGTGTGGGAAATGCTATCATCAGGCGGCATTTAGAGAGTCTTCCTCTGGAGACTTTTGATTCTGTGAGTTTCTTTCTCTCTTTCTCTCACACACGCACACTCACACACTCACACACTCCCACCAACCCACGCACCCGCACACGCAAACATAGATGCCTCAGCAGCTGCTGACTTTGTCCTCCTTCACTGGTTACTGATCACTGATTCCTAAGTCTAAACGGACAGATAATAATTTTTGCGGATGATCCAGTGAAGGGTTCTGCTGTGCAGTCTGACACAAGTTCTCTTGCCACCCTCCTCCATGTTCGAGATATACAGGTAAATCCTAGGGAGATTATGTGTAATTTCATATGGCTTAGCAAATCGACACCCTTGATTGCCAATGCCTTATGCCCAAAATCATCTGCATCAAAAAGTTCTGGAAGCAGAATTATATACCTTGTATCTCAAATTTCTGACAGTGGCTGAATTTTATTGCAGGCAAAACGTCTCCCTTACAAATATACTAAGTCAACTTCTTTACAGCCCTCTGGATTCTCTCAAGGTTCTTGGATTCAGGAAATGCAGCAAGCTTCAGACAAATCAACAATCATCAGTGAAATTCTGGATCCTTTGACAAGAAACCTGGAATCCATCTCCAGAATTAGTGACTACGTTCTATCAAATGAGTTGATAAGTACGATTTTAGCAATGGTGGCTGAAAACAAGCATATTAACGTAGTTCTCGAAGAACTTTTTGCAGAGCAGGTACCTTTCATAGTTCATAACCCTGTACCCCCATCCTCAAAAAAATGTTTCCTCCTCCTCTTTTGTTTCTATTATTGCTTTCAGCTTCAGAGTTGGAATTAAACTCAATCCTATCTGCAGGGAAATGATATGTGTATCAAACCAGCAGAATTCTACCTATTTGACAAGGAAGAGCTTTGTTTCTATGATATAATGGTCCGGGGTCGCCAGAGACAAGAGATTGTTATTGGCTATCGCCTTGCAAACAACTATCATGCCATAATTAATCCCCCAAATAAATTAGAACAAAGAAAATGGTCTGTCGATGATGTTTTTGTTGTCATCTCCCCAGGTCCCTGAATCATGCTTATATGTATGGTAATTTGCTCTGCTTTCCGTCAAGAAAAAAATTCTCGCGGTAGTTGTAAGATAACTCTCCCTCTGCAATGTTTTCTATTCCCAGCTATTGTAAATAAATATATGAATAAATAAATAAATGGTAAGGATGCTTCCCAACTTATTGAATTAAGTTACATTTTTGGGGGCGATATTCTTCTTTAATTTTTTTTTATTATTTTTTTACTAATTTTTTATATTTAAAAACTATATTAAATTTAAACTAATTTAAAATTAAATCACATTAAATTTTTAAATTTAAAACTTTATCTAATAAAAATTGAATACTTACTACTTAAACCAATAAATTACTATTTATAATTCTTCAATTTTATAATTTTGAAGTGGATGATAACTTTTGTTTGATTAGACCAATAAAACTGCTTTGACCAAACCAATGAAATATTAGTTTGGTCATCCATCGACAGCTAACTTGGAAAAAATAAAACTAAAAGTGCTCTGTTATTAACTGCCTGTTTGATTTTGAGTTTCTTTTGAAGAAAGAATTTGAAAAGCTAGGATATATTTGTCAAAAACTTAGTTTGAAAAGTAAGACTTTTAAATTAATAAGAATTATAATCGCATTATAATGTGATATAATTAGTTATATTGTCATATAACCATAAAATGTATTTTTCACCAAAAATATTGGAAGAAAATTATTTTAAATAAGGTAATATTCATTTTATTTTATTTTAATAAAGTTGCATTTTTTAAGAAGAGAAATAGGAATCATTCCATCTCGAGTATGACAAAAATTCTTACGTAGGAAGCAATCATTATTCTACTAAAAAACTTTCATTCGTTTCTTAAACATCAAAAAACCAATAGGATATATTATATTTAAAAATTATTTTATATGATGAATTATATGTAATTTATTTTGTAAAATTATTTAAATATATTTAAAAAATAATATAAAAATAAAAATAAAATTATTTAAATAATTTTATAAAATAATTACATATAATTCATCTTGTAAAATAATTTTCTTATATTATATATTCGATTACAATTTTTATTGATTACATTTTTTCTTATAAATTTTTGTACCATGGTTAATAAAATCCTTGAGCAAGCCAATAATTTTGTAAGGCACGTCCAACCAGTGGTGAAGTAATTTTGGAGTTTATATTTCTATTGAGAATTCATAAATAATAATAATAATAATAATAATAATTTAAAATGGTCAACTCTCTCTACTTTTTTCACCACGATTCTCGTCTCCCCGCCATATCCAGGCATTCCTCTGGGCGTCGACTTTCAAAATTTCAGTTGCGCTCCGATGGATTGCCGAACTTCGGCGGCGGCTACGGCGGGGGCTTTCGTCTCACCTTATGATCATCTTTTTCATGCGCTCTCCTTAATTCCGTTCTCTCACTATTTCTTAGCGGCATTCTTGATGTTTCTCACTTTTCTGTACAATTTCTTGGAGATTCATTTCCTTCATGATTTGCTCACCGGATTTAAAGGCGATCCGGTGGTGTTGACCTACAATTCCTGCTCCGATCTTTACCAGTTAGTGGCCGCAAAGTGTCGGCTCCTCCATGGAAGGTCAACTCACTCAAATCGACACTACTGTGCAATTAGTTAATTTGACTAAATTCGACTTTTCACTCTTCTTTTTGCGGTTAAAATTCGCAGGTACTGTCCTACTCCATGGATTTCTAGTCCTCATCTCCAGACTGCTTTCCTTAGCTTTTTTGGGAGAGCTCCTCAAGTTACCTACAGACGGTAGCTTCACGCTTCTTTGAGTTCTTTCTTCTTGGTTTTTAATTTTCCCATTTATCTGTTTATTTATGAATCCTATACCATGGCCTTTTTATAAGTTCTATGTGTTTTTGTAATGAGTTTTATGGGATGTACAAAAACTGGTTTCTTCTTTCCATATATTTTGTGCTCAGACATCTCTTCTGTACGCCTGATGGTGGAACAATTGCTTTGGACTGGCTGTTACATTCAGATGGTTAGTAGTTAGTATCCTTTAAATTCTGAATATTTTCTATAAAGTGTGATTGGTTATGCCTAATAACCTGTCACCCCTTGGTATTTAATCTAAATTCTGATGGAAAAATCGATGGACCATAAACTTGTCAACCCCACCTGGCGTTTTAACAGATTATTTGGTTCTTACATTTATAAATGTTGGGAAAATACCTCTGAAGATTTACATTCTTCTTGATTTTCACCATTTTGCATCTTTAACTTACAGTTGTGGATGGTGCCTCCCAAATGACTGATGCTGCTCTAAAAGATGATAGGACTCCAGTTTTGATTGTGATCCCTGGCTTAACTAGTGATTCTGCTTCTTCTGTACGTTCATCCTTTTTTTTTTTTTAATTTTCTTTCACATTTTCCTCAAAAAAATTTTCCTTATAAGAATTGATTGAAAAGAGTTGCTATTGACTTTTGATGAATTATTGAGTTTACCCATCAAGTATCAACATGCTTAATAAAATTGAGCACATAAGCTTTACATTGTGTCCTTACAACCCATTTTAATTGTTTTTGATTGTTTCTTGTATGTCCATACAATTTCTGTCTTTTAGCCACCATCACCCCTGTGTTTTTAAAGACTTATAGAAGCTGGGCTGTGTGGACAGTATGTCAAGCATCTAGCGTTCAGGATGGCAAGACGGGGTTGGGATGTTGTTGTGAGTAATCATCGTGGACTTGGAGGTGTATCAATAACTGTAAGTTTCTTAGAAATGTTTATGTTAATGGATTGAGCGTTCATTATATGAAAAGCTTTTTTTCCTCCTGCAATCCATTTTCATTCAAGGAGTCTTAGCACTTTAGTATAAAATACTCATAAATTAGAGATTTTTCTGGCTAAATCATAAATTAGAGATGAAAAATATTATTTTTCTATTAATTCTGGGATAAAATTGTGTAACAAAGCATTTTGTTTTGTTACTCAGAAAAAAATTCTTCTGTTTAATTAGGTGCAGCATTAGAGAAATCATCCACAAGCATCACAAATAAGTTGACACTAGCCAAAGAACTTATGGCAGTATATCTTTGCAGCTGCATGCAGCATATATAAAGAGCAGTCTTACAGTTCTCATGGCAGGAAGGTTATCAATGTTCATCTTGCTTGGGCATTTGGAAATTATGACTAACTAGTTGAATATTTAGTAATGTAGGGGCTGAATTTTAAGCAGACTTTCAAACCATTATAGAAAAAGTTTAATTGTAAATGATTGTGCTATTACCATGAACTAGGTTTTTGAATTGCCAACATGATTTCACAGTAAGCCATTTGGATTAGGATGGTCTCATTTCATACTAAATATGGTAAAATTTATCATTGTACGTTAAACAATGCACATTCTTTAATCATTGCACATTAATTCATATTATCCTACATCAAAATGCATGTCTGTATATTACATTAGTTCAAATCTGTGTCTTAATTGTTAACTTTTATGGTCAGTCTGGTTGCTTTTATAATGGTGGATGGACAGAAGATATACGGAAAGTTGTTGAACATATACATTGTCAACATCCAGAAGCTCCTATATTTGCTGTTGGAACAAGCCTTGGTGCCAACATTCTGGTAGATAATTTTTTTCCATGAATTTCATACTGATGCCTATGGTCATAATGAATACTGTCAGTTACTAGGACCTGGATGTTGTTTCAGAGAACTTCTAGTAAACAATGTTTCTGTCTCCATTTTAGTTATGGCAATGTGGTTGACATGAATTCTGATTAGAATACATACATGCTTCTATATGCTGCTGCCAAAATAATTGGATTAATTGGAACCCCTCTTTCTAAGTAACATCCTATCAGGTTTAAGTAAAAGATATATCTATTTAAAACTTGTTTGATTTCAGTTTCCTGTTTGGAGGATGAATCGGAACCCAACTTTTTAATATCACTTAAGAATCTCCTTCACATTTGTCTTGATACAAATGTGTAATTTTTTCTGTAAAATATTAAAGCAGATAGAACCTCAGCCTTTTCAGGTCAATTTAGTTTATTGGAATTTAACTTTCTTTTTTGATAGTGGGCTATCCTGTGTAAAAAATTCTTTCCATGCACTTGTGCTTGTCGATCTGTTTTCTAAGAGTTTTTATACAGTGTTGGCCTCCAAAAGAAGTTCAAATCATAACAGGTGATCTCCCTACTGTGATTGGTCTGACTTCCAGGTAAAATATCTTGGAGAAGATGGGGCTAATGTTCCTCTTGTTGGAGCTGCTGCTGTCTGCTCTCCCTGGGACCTTTTGGTTAGTATTTTTCTATCTATGTAGTTTAACCATTTTTTAAAATTTCTCAGTGAGTTAGATGTGTGAACACCATCTGCTGCAAACACCATGATTGTTGATGATAGTTACCCCACCGTGTGAATGTCTCTTCTTCTGCTTCTGCTCATTTTCTTACTTGCAGATATGTGACAGGTTCCTTAACCGCAAGCTTGTGCAGAAGGTTTATAACAGAATTTTGACGGTTGGCCTACAAGGTTATGCACAATTGTACGTCTGCTTTAAATTACCAAGTCTTTTTTAACATTTGACTTTTATGTAGGGATAATGAATCTATAGAACAAAAACCTTCAGGAAATGCACTTTATCGCATCTGACTATACTTTTCAACTGCAATTTACTATTTTAAAGTTTCTTCTCATGCAGTCGCTCTGTTTTTTATGCAGGCATCAGTCAATCATGTCTTGCTTTGTAGATTGGGAAGGCCTTCAAAAGGTTTCTCTTCAGTTATTTTATAGATTACTGAAATTTTTTGATCTCCAAATGGCTAGACAGATCACCATAGGAGAAGCATATTTTCCTGGAATAATACTAAGAGGAGCAAAATTACCACTCTATTTGAGTGCTGATTTTACAGGTTTTAAACCATAAATAGCACACTGTCTTAGTAGCCAACTCATATCTGACCATCAGTAGCAAAAACTAAGCATGATATTACCCTACTGAACTTTGGATTTTGATGACCCGTACAAATTGGAGAATCCATGTCTGATACTATAAACATTTGCACTAATCGTATTTCATCATATCTGGCATGTTTGAATAAAAACTCTTCTTGACTATTGCAGACTGCTGTATGTTTGAGTTGGTGTTTGATTGACTACGCAATGCCCCTATCTTCCTTCAAATAAGTAGTTTTTCTAAATTGGTTGTTTGGGAAGACTAGTGTTTATTTAGATATTGAGATGACTGTGGCTCCATTCTGCTAGTTTATTGTGGTCATTGGCAAAATGAGTAACTCCCACATCTTGTCCAGATAAAATAGAGTATTTTCAGAACTCATAGCTATTACATTTTTCCAGCATCCTTTATGTTAGTTAACAAAATCCACAACAAACAAAGAAATACTTATTGTTTTGACTATATGTTTGACATCTTAAGACAGGAGAAAAAATTGATAATCTTTTCAAATGGATATTTTGATGTATATCTTTTATGTCTATCTTTCTTTTTCTCCAAATACTAATCTACTGGTTTGTTTGCATTTTGCTTTCACAGTCAAACTCTGTTCGGGAATTTGACAACCATTCCACCCGCATTCTTGCTAAATGTGAGGTCAGCATCATTATCTGCTTCTCGTTTTCCTGCTTCTATTACTAAAAATATTATCTTGTTTTGGTGCAAAAGTATAAAATATTTTCTACTTTTCCAGACTGTAGATACATATTATAGGCGTGCAAGTAGTGTTCCCTATGTGCAAAATGTATCAGTGCCTCTCCTTTGCATCAGTGCTTTGGATGATCCTGTGGCCACAAGGGAAGCTATTCCATGGGATGAATGTAGGTGGGAAATGATCTTAGTTTGCTGGAGCACCTGCTTCTCTTTTAAAGCTTGGCTTATATTGTTTGTGCATACAAATGCGTTGAATGCCTATGACCTAGATAGAATTACATTTAAAAAACAAAATTACTTAATAATAATATCCTATCTAAACATGTTATACTTGCCATGTCTATTAGAAGATGCTATGTGTTTAAGCTTGAACTACTATGTTATATACGTGAGCTCCTATTTATTAGGTACCAAAAAAGGGGCTTGCTTTTACTGTTTCTAACAGTCAAAATTTCAGTCACATCTTGATTTCCTTTATGAACATCCATCTGGCAGAGTGACATTGATGAACAACAATTATGGGCAGAATATCTTTGATGGCCTAACATTAATACTTTGATCTATTGAACAAAGTTGGTGAAGTAACGATAATATTCTTGTGGGTTGTGAAGTTAATAATATCAAGGTAATTTCCTAACAATATTCTGATTCTCATTGATTCATTTGTAGGGCAAATAAGAACATCATCCTAGCTACTACAACACATGGGGGACATCTTGGTTTCTACGAAGGGCTGACTGCAGCGAGTGTGTGGTAATCTATGTTTTCTCTCATTTTTGGCACTATAATTTATATATGTTAATTATATAAATGTATATCTTGTGTGTAAGTATATATTTTGGTTATTTTCTTACTGTACTGTCGCAAGAGACTCATAATAAGGTTTCTGCTTGATTGGACAGTGCACCATTTTATTTTGCAGATACATTGATAAACTACATTGCAAGCCCTGCAATACTTATTATGTATTATGACGTGAAGTCCATTCATGCCTGATTTCTTCTGGCTTGTTCTATTCATGTGCCTGCAGGTGGGTGAGAGCTGTTGATGAATTCTTCAGTGTTCTTCTTTCTAGCCCAGTTATGAACAGGAGAAACAAGGTGAGAAACAATTCAGTACCAGTTTGTAACTGACATGCAGACATTCACACAAAAGCACACATGCACAGGTCATGTCAGTAGACCAATTAAGAAGATTCTCATAAATTTCTAGTAACTAAATGTTCTTAAAGTTTGTTAAGCAAATCGTCTCTTAAAACCAATTCTTGTAAGGCATGAAACGAGCATCCTGCAATGTTGATCCTATCAAACAGGACATGCACTTGCTGAGTATTATTATCCGGCCTTATCTTAATTGTGTAAAGTGGCTGCTCCAATCACCCAACCATGCTCTTTATTGGTTCCCAGCTCAATATTCATACCACTGAACCAAGCTATGCCTCTCAAAAGTGTTTAGAAAGAAATCTGACTGTCCTTAGTCAATTTGTTGGTATCATATATCTTGAGGCAGGAATTTTTGTCGCCCACGAGTGTTGTGTTCTTAAAGAGGAACTGTATCCTTTCACAGACTTAAATCGACAATTTTGACATGCAAGCATAATTAATAAATCAGAACAGAATGTTCGGTTAAGCATCAGTTTCTAACAAGTTATATGGCTTTAATGTCACGTTGCAGGAGCAAAGTTCTTCTACCTTGCCCGTAATGGAATCATTAATCGATCAGGAGCCTTTTATGACCGTCAAGGAAGATGCAATGGTGACCACAGCAGGCAATGAACCAAGAGACACCGCACAAGAAGACATTGATACTGAGCATTTAGTTCAGCATGGAAAGGATGAAGACACTGTTTTTGATGAAGGAACAAGACATGGCTCCGAACACAAAACACCCTTGGAGAATGACCTCATGCAGCAACCAGAACAAAGTACAGAGGATATGATTGTTCCTATTGGAAGACGCATTGATCAGCTTGCCCGACAGAGTAGGCAATCAATCTGGCTGCTTGCATATATTGCCATCGCAACAACTTGGCCACTGCTTGGTCCCGCTCTTTTGGTCCTCAAGAGAAGGTTGAAAAACAGAGGACTGGCAAGATTCTTTAGGCAGTAGAACTTACTCTAATTGCAACAATTCTGATCATAAGATACTGTATTTGGATCAGCAGTCCCCTTAATTACCTGGATGTTATGGCGCAGATCTTGAAATGCCTAAAATGAATTTTCCTAGAAAGAAACAGCTTTTGACTTTTGAGGATAACTAATAATGAGGTGGTGTAAAATTAATAGTCACTTTTAGAATAATGATTTTTACGTTTATTCCTGCGATGAATAAAATTTATCAATTTTTACTAGTTGATAAAAATAATTCAATGGTAATTTATTTTTATTAAAAATAAAATATTTTAAGTTTGAATTGTTAAATATGTAAATAAAATGAAATAAAAGATAAAAAATAATTATTTTTTTATTGTATAATCTAAATAAAAAATTTTTGTCAATTCTTAAAATTATAGATAGTCTATATAATTTCGCCTCCTATCGCTAATAATTGAAAATGGTTTTCTATTTTTTTGAATAAAAAATTCTCCACCCAAAAAAATTTACTACCAAAAAGTGAGTATTTTGTAAAACAAAAATCTTAATTCATTTTTATCATGAAGAGTAAAATTGAAATACTAACTCTAATACCATTGGCACTATAAGTCCAATAACATTGATCATTAAATAGGTGTATTTCCTTTCTTATCCATGTCAAAATGTTCAAAAAAAAATACTAACTCTAATATATTGTTAAAAGTGAGAACAACTAAATCACCACACAAAGTATTATAAAGATATTTTTTGTTAGATAAAATAATATAAAAAAACTAAATATTAATTGTATTTATAAAAAGTTAAGAAAATATTTTAAAATTATGTTATTTTAATAAATAATTTTAAA
>BPVZ01000094.1:739727-766703 GCA_020521535.1 Rubroshorea leprosula
ATTTTGAGTTTTTTTTTTTTTTTTTTTGGGTGAAAAAAAATGGCTCAAACTGCATATTGGCAAAGGTACCATTTTGCCCCTGAACTTTTCGACTTTTAGGGTTTTTGCCCTCCATATTACAATACATGAATTTTTACCCTCCACGTTTTCAAGTTGAGGAAATGAGGCAAAATTTAACGTCGGAACGTCACGTGTAGCATGTGCACCGTTGGCTTCCGTCAAGTATGCGCATGTTAGCACCAACTCAGAATTTTTTGACAACCTGGCATGCCAACTTAGAACCCCACAAGCGGGAAGTTTACTTGTTGCCAATTTTTTTGTGGGCCCCACTATTGATTAAAGGTTTTTAAAAAAAAAAGTTAAATCCTCCATTCAATCCCTTAACTTTCATTTTTCAACTAAATTTACCTCGAACTTCAAAATATTGTGACTTGGCACCAAATATATAATTTAATAAATAAATAAAAAATGTTTCTCCTTCTCTTTCCTTTTCTCCTTCCCCTCCCTACTGGGTTCAAAGGAACCCAGCACCAGCGCCTGGGACAAATCACAGTTCTCTGCCTCCTTTCTCACAACATCAAGAACAGCATCAATGAGCTCAGCTCCCGAGTTAGAAACAGCAAAACAAGTAGATGTCTTGACTACAGACATAAGACTTAAGCAGACAAGGAGTTAGATGACTATACTATCACTATCAAATATGAAATTTCAAACACTAAAATACCCGAGTCAGCAATTTCTCTGATTTTCCAATCTACTTTCTCAGCAAACAAACAGAAAACCAAAGATGAGGATTTTATACTTACATCGATCAGAGGCGGAGAGAGAGATAAGAGAGTACAGAGCACGCACGCCTGGGTTCAAGGAACCCAAGCCTGGGTACCTTCAAACCCAGGCGTGCTGGGTTCGAGGAACCCGGTAGGGAGGGGAAGGAGAAAAGGAAAGAGAAGGAGAAAAAAAAAAGGAAAAGGAAAGAAAAAAAAAAAAAGAAATTTTTATTTATTAAATTATATTTTTGGTGCCAAGTCATAATATTTTGAAATTCGAGGTAAATTTAGTTTAAAAATGAAAGTTAAGGGACTGAATCGAGGATTTAACTTTTTTTTTTAAAACCTTTAATCAGCAGTGGGGCCCACAAAAAAATTGGCAACAAGTAGACTTCCCGCTTGTGGGTTCCAAGTTGGCATGCCAGGTTGTCAAAAAATTCTGAGTTGGTGCTGACATGCGCATACTTGACGGAAGCCAACGGTGCACGTGCTACACGTGACGTTCCGGCGTTAAATTTTGCCTCATTTCCTCAACTCGAAAACGTGGAGGGTAAAAATTCATGTATTGTAATATGGAGGGCAAAAACCCTAAAAGTCGAAAAGTTCAGGGGCAAAATGGTACCTTTTGCCACTGCATATTTATGGCTTCTTAAAACGAATCTCTAAGCAAACGTAAGAGATTAATGAATATATAAATATACAGAATTGTGTAAAAGATTCAAAATTCAGGGTGAACGCCTCTTACATCCAAGACAATGGCTTGCAAATCTGTGACTTGTTCCTTGGTACTAATCATTTTGACGGTTTGTCTTCCTCTAACAATAAATCAACTATGGACCTCACGACCTCATTATTGACAATTGTCGCATTCTGTGGAACAAAGAAAATCATGCAAATTCGGTGAAAACCCAGTCAAGGAAAGAAATATGGGTGATGAACTCTAAAGATGCATTTCTATTAGTGGGATAGCCCGATGCATTTCTATTAGTGGGATAGCCCGACTGCCGCAAAATCCATCAGCATAATGAGAAGGCTCGAGAGAATTGTGCTATAGGAAAATACCTCCGGCTTTCGAATCAAATCCTTCAGCAGAGAATGAAGAGCTGATCGGAGTTCCTTAAATAAGACTGCAGTCTGAGCTGGAGCTGTCAGCTTTAACCATTGATCTATCATGACCAATCCAGTCTGCAAATACAAAAATGTTGGTGCACAATATGGGAAAAATAAAAATAAAAATGGAAATGAAGCACCCTTGTAGACCAATAATGGAAAGTAGACACTGTTTGGTCCAAGAATGATGCTATAACAAAAGGCATAAGTGATTAAAAAAAAGAAAAAGAAAAAGAAAGTGAGAAACCACAGCTTTGTGGTCATTTTATTCTTTCTGCTGTCTGGAGCGTCATTTCCAGGCTCTCTGAAGAATCAATGTGACAGCAGGTGAGGACAAATACTTGAAATGTTTAGGAATAGAAAATAATTTTCTCGGCCAGCCACTTAAACTTTGCGGTGTGGTTCCTAACATAGTATCATCCTCTTTGACCATGTTACTACCAAAAAGAAAGCCTTTATCTTTGATCATGTAAAGGTTCATTGTTAAAATCTCGATTGCCCTTGTTTTGTTATCTTATAAATTTTTGGAAAAGTTATATGAAACGGCCGTACTTTCAGCTAACAAGCTTCTGTTGAGGAATCATGTTAGAGTAAAAAGACCATTCTGGGCCTTCATCTGTTTATGGATTTGGGTGAAATGATTTTATAAACTCAACTATACATAAAGAACATATTCACTCACTTTTATGGAAGCTAAATTATATGGAGTATACCTGATGCTGGATATTGATGGAGCCGCCAAACAGCAGAATACAGAAGGGTGAGATAATGGTTGTATCCCGCAGAAATACCTTGTTAGTTTCAACCTGAAAAAGTTAAAATTAGATTGCAATCAGAAACTAATTGAATATGAAGTATGCTACCTAACACCTTAGGTTCATTTTTACTGCAATAAAACTTCCCTTTGCAAGACATGCCTATGTTATCCCTCCAGAGCCACGGGCATTTTTCCTTTCTTTCAGTTTGATTTTATGATACAGAGAGGTATGGGTAAACTCCACCATATTTGTTCCTTTTACTAAGATTCTTAGACTCACGTCTAGAAATTCCAAGAAACAAGGTACCTCACATAGAGTTGCAATTTAAACAAATAAAATATTGATTCTTCCATTCGGTATCATGCTTAGCACTTGAACTTCTAAGTTGTTTCTGTTTTCCCTTTTGTGGCAAGTTGTCCTTGTGAAGCAGCAATTTTACCACAAAAGGGTGATACCTATGGTGGGACAAAACTACCTCATAGCATTCAAGAACTTCTTACAGAAACAAGTAAATAACAGATAACAAACAATTTCAGTAAACATACAAAACTTAGGAAAAAACGAAATATTTTCATGAAAAGAGGTAATATATCGAGTTTGCAACTTTGCAAGTTATCATATTATCAAAGGAAAGTTGCATGTATTATCTAGGTAAATACCAACACAAATCCTTGGCTGATTGATTCATGTTCAATTATGCAACTCCTTCTTCACCAATTTTACATTAGCCTCTTTTATGATGGTTTAGTTCTCATTCTAGAGTGGATTGGATTCTCTTAGAAACACATCATTACTAACCAGACATCATTATTGATCAGAATCATCAGATAATAAAAAAAAGTTTGGTGTACAAACGAGAAAAAAACTAAATCCATCATCTAGAAGTCTACAAACCTTTTCAAGGAAGACAAGGAATGAGTGCTGAAATGCTTTTAAGCTACTGTTGATTGAAGAAGGGTGTATGTGAACCTCTCGTCTTCCATCATACCAAACCGGATAACTCTTTGATTCAGAAATATTGGTTAGTTTAACTCTTCCGAGAGCTGCTCCCGCAATGCCTTGCTCTGTGGCAGCCACATTAGGATACAAACCCGCACATAGTATTGCCTGCAAAGGTGCCACTAAAACTATTCAGATAAACATCAAGTGGGAGATATATTGTAAATTCTTATCCAATGCAGAAAAATTCAAAAAGAGATACAAAATAAACTTTTTGAAGGACAGAAAATGGAACAGTGTTTATGTCTGCGGACTGCGAAACCACAAATGATACAGACATAGATCCTTGTTTAGAATAGTTAGGACAGAAAACTGAATTCTGATGATATACCGTATAGAAAAGATATGAATATATACAACAATGGGGTTTTCAGTTCTTTCCTTTTCTTTTTTATTTAATTCTGGAAAAGATTACAGTTACATAAAAGACTATGGTGAATCATAAGTTTAAAGGTTGATTTCAATGAAAACATATGATAGCCGTCTTTTGCCATAAAAGAGATTCAAGTAAGTTCGAGGTTACTTTATTAATATGGAACAGTGAAAGGGCAAATGGAACTTCAAACAACCAAAAGTCATGTCCACCTTACCTTCACAACTGCTGAATGATTTGAATAAAAGTTGAATGGTTTTGAGTTATCAGAAAACCAACCATCAAGATTCTCTTTCTTTTTTCCCTTAACCTATGAACCAAGAAACTTTATCCTTGTGAAAACCACAGAAACATTTTCAGATAAATAAAAGCTACCTAAAATGGAGTTTTAAATAAAAATAAAATAACAACAATTTAGAGTGGAACAAAAAATAATTTAAGCTATTGTGATCTAATATAATAGGCTTAACATAAAAATTATTGTTGTGCGCTCTAATTTACAATTTTATCATATTTAACAGAAAAGAATAAAGGAGTACCACTTCAAGTTGCATAGATTCTAAACAAATCAAGAATCAAAAGGTGCAAACCTGATGATCTGCTGGAAGATTGATGAATCCGATATCTGCTAGCAATGTCCCAAACTGTATTCTCATGTCTCTGACATTTTTTCACATGCAAAAATGAGTTGGCAATCAATAAAGAATTAGGTGGCATATTGGAATAGATAATTTGAAAGTATTTTTCAGGTAAATATCCTATAGGAGAAAATTAATGAATTTATCAGATGTGCTCTTCACAGTAAAATTTCTCCTTAACAATGATGGAGTACATGAAAAGACACAAACTGGCAATCTACTGTCTAATTTTATAAATTCATTAATCTCTCATTTCCCCAAGACATAATCTCGTACATATCCATTTGTTTCTAGAAATGTAGATAATTAATATTATCAAATGATAGTGGCTTCTACGGTCGAAATTCTTTCTCCAGTCTCTATAACTGCTCTGTATAAGTTAACAACCATAGAATTGAAATTTATATTCTAAAAGCAGATAATGCACATACTGCCATTTAACAGCTAAAGTTATTTCAACAATATATCAGTTATCATCCTACATATTAAGCACATAAAAACCACTCACATACTAGTGAAAAAATTAAGAAAAATATATGAAGACGGTGAAAAATAAGAAAACTAAACCTTATCATGTGCATAACTGAACTACTTAAAAAATAAGAATTGCAGAACTGCTGGGCAGCATTGACCCCTTTCTGCAAGAATTGAAATTTCTCAAATTAGTGAAGCAGCCAGTTAAAGATGCACAATAGCACATGTCACAACCATAAGGCAAGCCATTAATTCAAGTAGTAGAATAATGGTTTATAACTTCTAACAACTCCACTTGAAAGCATAAATTAGTCAACTTCTAAAATTATTCCAGGCAGAATGTAAAATAAAAGAGAGAAGGAAAGGACATAGCAGCTGGGTGCTGTGATGGTACAGAAATGTATAACACCACATGGACAACGGTGCCCAGCAAACTAAACTGGCAAATATTATTCAGAGTTAGATATAATTTCTGTCAACATAAGGCAACAAAAACTTATTATCAACCTCTCGCAAAATCCTCTCCCATTTCCTGTATGTAACCATCATTAGAAGGTGATCAGACTGCCTGTCACTGTCATTGGAATCAATTGAGCCCTCTGGGTTGTCAGACAACAGGGCCAATTTAGCTCTTTCAACATTTTGCCTCTGAAATTAGAAACAAAATTATGCCAGTAAGGCAAATATTTTCTCTTCTGGAGGTGCATAAACAGTATACAAATGGTGCAAAGCATAGAAATAAAAATACCTCATCTTTTGGATATACAAATGGAGATTTATAGCTCAAAAACGCTGATATGGAGAGTATAGGAGATAAGCAACCAAATATCCCACCATACAGCAGCATCTGCAGTTTCAAAGAAAAATGGAATTAACATATTTGGTACAATGAAAGCTTAAATTACTCAACAGTTTAACAGAGAGAATCTTTGATGTTTCTTTGAGATGTGCGTCTTAGTGTGAAAAAGCATCCAAAAAATGAAAATTATTCATAGTAAATTCAATTTACATACTGCAATTTCATGTACTTGGGGTAAAAGGCCAAGACCATATCAAGCCCAATCCATCAAAAGAATCACTTTAACAGGCCAACCTTTCCTGAATCGAGTCAAGACTCCACAGGCTGTCCTCAGAGCATGTCAATTCCTTTCACTTTTCTTTAATCTTTAATACAACATTTTTAAAATTCTTTTAATGTTGATAGTTAATTGATCCTTAAGAAAATATGGGAAAAGTATAGTCATTATGAGTTAATTGATCCTCAATGTCATTTAACAATGTTTACTAAGCAATACAAATAATAAAAATTGCACAAATGATTCATTAGCATTTATTTCTCAGGGGGTAAAAGTAAAAGTACCCATATTAAGAGACTGAAGGAAGACTAACAGAAAAAATAAAATATTTGAAGATAAACCTTTCCAATCAATACATCAACAGGAAGCTTTGCCAAATGATGTCCAAGTGGCGTCAACTCTTCATTTCCCTCAATAGCACCAACCTGAAAAGTGACTCAGTCAAAGCATAACAAGCCAAAGAAAATGCAATTCCAAAAGACAAAAAAAAATCTAATGCAAAAAAAAAAAAAAGAAAAAACAATGACTCTTAAGCAAAAAAAAACAAAAAAAGAATAACAAAAACAAATCACAATCATAAGCTCCACATAAATAGAAATGACAAAGAACAAGAACATTACAAAAGCAAAAAAAGACAAAGACAAAGCCAGAGCAAGATCAACAGCCAAAGACAACGACCAAGAACCATAAGGGCAAAAGGAAAAGGACCTCAAACAAAAATAACAAGGAGAAACCAAAACCAACAGCCTCAGCAGGAGCAAAAGCCAAAAACCCAAAACCAAAAAAAAAAAAAACAAAAAAAGAAGATGAATATAAACCAAAAACAAAAATAGAGAAAAAAAAGTAGTCTTCACCTAATGAAGAGGGCATAAGATTTCAAGTCCTAACTCCTAAGTATAACAAGCAAAGCTAGGAGAAAGATATGTGATCTAAAGAGAGGATTGCTTACCTTGGATAAAAACAGCTTTACGTGACCCAGATTAAGTAACTTAATTTGTAAACACAGTTCTACCAAAGGCATGCGAAGCATTTCAGGAACCTTGGAACAACAGCGTAATCGATAGTCAGGAATATAAGTTCCAGGATAGATATACAAAGCTCATCAATTCATAACATCTTTCAACAGGAAAGATCACCTGATAAGGACGCATGAGCTTTTCAAATCTATAACGTGTATACAAGGAAAAGCATATTCCAGGTTTAACACGTCCAGCTCTTCCTCGCCGTTGTTTTGCATTTGCTTTAGATATCCAATCTTCAACCATACTTGATAGTTTCTACAATAACCAATTAGAGCACTTGAATGCAAGCATAATAGCTTAAGTTGTTGATTCAAAACATCAATTACTCACAACAAGAAGATTCGAACATAAGGATAAGGAGTTTCCTAAAAAATGACATGACATTCATTCCTTTCAGGTAGTTCCCTTCGCATGCTATATATTTAGAAATGTTATTCATCATACTGTGTCACATATATTAAAGACAACAAAACAAAGGTACCCAAATATTTTAATCCAATTCTTTTTATTCATCTTAATTCACTTTGGTAAGTATTTTGGGGGTAGACCTGTTCTTTTCACAATTTGTACCCCTATTTTCGTATTCCAAATCCTTACTACTGAAAAAGCTTCTCAAGCCCAAATCAAAGCACAAAATATAAACCACCATAATCAAGGCGATGAACACATGTTGCATTTCACTACTGCAGAACTAAGAAGCCTACTAATTAACCAAAATATCCAGACATGTAATTAAATACTGAAGTTGCACAAAACATGCTTAAAGATGCTTCCATTTGATCTTTATCATACACTTATTTGGGTCAGTGGGAGAAAGGATTTATTATGTCTATATCTCACTCAGGCATGAAATCAGACAAAAATAAAGAAGAAAAAGCTGATGCAATTACCACATAACTCAAATACTTTCTTACACAAATCTACTTAAACAAACGTCTAAACATTGCAATCAAGTAAAAAATTAGAATCAGAAATTTATTACAGTTTACATTCTCTAATTAAGTGGTAATTTACAACAACAAAAACACAGACCTTTTGTGGATTATATCGATTTTCCTTGTGCTTTCCACAGTCAATCACATAAACCACATCATCAATTGTTATGCTGGTCTCTGCAATATTTGTAGCTATAATAATCTGGAACATTTTGAAGATAAAGTAAAGAGTTTTAGAGCAAAAAAGTTATTTCATCTTTAAAAATTATATAATGTATCCATCAAACAAGCAGGCACATAAAACTCCCAGAATGTTTTATTAATCACATATAAATATCACACATTTCATTTACTACAAAGGGCAATTGATACTAACAGTGGGTTTTAAAAAGACAGCATGAAATTACTAAATGATGAGCAGAAACAATACAATAACATAGGAAAAAGGCTTCCAGTTGGTCATGACAGATGCCAAGGGAGAGAGCAAAAGTTCTCTCAAAACAAATACAAGAAAAATGAACCCATTGGGATTGGCTCAAGTGGTAAGAAGTTATGAGAACTATGCTGAAAACACAAGTTTGAACCCCTCCACTGCATTTTGGTGCAAACAATTCCAATGGGCCACCACAATAGAGGGTGGAGCCTTACCCGGTACCTGAGAATGGATGGAACCCCTCCACTGCATTTTGGTGCAAACAATTCCAATGGGAAGAAGAAGAAGATACAAAATAGATGCCATTGGCACCATTTTTGGTGCAAGCATTTTTTTGGTAAGAAGAAGAAGATATAAGATAGATGCCATTGGCACCATTAAGGCCCATGATTATCAGGAAAAACTAAGGATGCAAGGAACTTAATCCAAGAATGCACCTGATAAAGCCTAAGGCCTTCTAACTACACTAGTGTTTCTGAAATCTGAAAGTCACTATTAAGATCCAAGCTCATTGATTATTAAAAACAGCTAAGATTGAAGGACTTTACTCCAAGAATGCACATAACCAAATTAAAGCTCACTAACTATACTAGTAGTAGTTCTGATAAGAAGAGGGACAGTTTCGCCTTCCTATAAGTTTTATTTGAAAGCGTTATTCATCAGAATGTTACCACAAATTTTTAACAGGAATGGACTTCTCCCTTTCAGAAAACATAATTAAACTGGAAAACAGTATAGACAGTACGTGCACCAAACAGTATTACATCCGAAAGAGATTTTTTTTTCTCATAAAGAAAATAACAAAAAAAAATTAACTACTTTGATTTTTGTTCATATTTTTAATAGCTTTAGCACATTATAAATGAATAATCAAATCAAGTAACAACCCTACCTTACGTATGTTGTCAGGAGGACGTAAAAAAACCTTTTTCTGATCAGTTGATGCAATAGATGAATGTAAAGGCAGAAGCCAATCAGAAGATGGCCCACCAAAGCGATAAGAAGCAGCTAACCTATCAAGTAACATGTAAATTTCTGAAACCCCCTGAAAAGCAATGGAAGATCATACTTAGTTTATTCTGAACACAGTACTGGATTGATTAACATAAATGATTTGAGGATAGCTTACTGGCAAAAAGATGAGTATGGCACCCTCCCCACAAGTCTCATCTACATGATAAACCAAGTCCTCAAGCAGATCATAATCAATGACATCCTCATTCAATCTTTTCTGTTGAGAAAAAGAAAAATCTCAAGTTGTTAAATTAATGAATCACAAAGTTAGACAAAAAGAAAATAAAGCAATTAACGCAATCAAATATGCATGATAGGGCTTACAAGATTTTGCTGTGTTTGCTCACTGTATGACTGATAACTGGTTGCAACATAATATGGGTTAATATAATCCTCTGAAAGAAGGGAATCATCACCCCATGCAGACAAGACAAGATTCTTCTTTCCTCTACGGTTGTTAACTGAACCACTCTGCTGCTGTTGGAGTGCATTGCAAGGCTTCATTAGTTAGAGAATGGAATCAACAGAACACTCCCCAATACACTCATAATCAGTTGAATCAACAAAAAGTGAGAATTTCACCATGTCATTCAGTATGTTACATTTGAAAGCAATCTCTAACATTAACATAGAAAGCAACTGACAACTTTTAAAAAGTTCTTTGAACTATCCAAATTCAAGAAAACTTTATTTATCAGTAAATCTGATGGTTGGCATCCCTACAATCAACTGCATTCACACTAA
This sequence comes from Rubroshorea leprosula, assembly GCA_020521535.1. NCBI lineage: Eukaryota > Viridiplantae > Streptophyta > Magnoliopsida > Malvales > Dipterocarpaceae > Rubroshorea > Rubroshorea leprosula. Next base: position 750,071 of record BPVZ01000094.1, read on the forward strand.
AAAAAAAAAAAATTCCAGGAGATGCAGTGCCACCATAACAACATAACAGAATAGCAACTTTGTACTCTTCAACTTGCTAATTTGACTTTTTACCATAGCATACATAAGAACTACAAGAAATACATGAGTAAAATGTTATGGAGGCCCCATAAAATTTTGCAAAGTGAAACAGAGAAATGATTAGCCAGGAAGCAGTGCTAATATTTCAGATCATATTATTGTATACCATCGCTTTTGTAGATGCTTCATTTCTTAGAGAAGCTGCAGAATCTGATGCAAGGCAGTAGTTGATACTTTCATATATATCCTCAAGAAAGTATGTTGTCACAGGATGTGTTCGACCTTCTGCAGCAATCACTGGGCAATGTCCAAAGTATCTTGAAAATAAATCAGAATCAACTGTTGCAGACCTGAAGGTTGAGAGCATAGTTAAATAAACAGAAGAAAGAGAAGGGAAAGTTGGGAATTGAAGACCAGCTTAGTCAAAAATAACAGTTGGACAAGTTATGGATTAACTATAAAGAAACTAAAAGAACAGAAACATACATAAGAATAACTTTCAGTTTAGGATTGCCATGAGCAGATTGCATCTCAATCAGGTTCTTCAGAACAATTAGTAGAAAATCACCCTGTTGAAAAGGGGCATGGGTCAACTTTTCCAGGTGCAAAGGAGTCTTCCATAGTTAGATATTGAGTATAAAATAGTAAATTTAATACCTCCACAGCCCCCCACCCCCCACCCCACAGCCCAACACCCCAACAAAAATAAATAAATAAATGTCCACACTTGATAAGTTGTTTTGCACAACAAGTGTCATTGTGATTGTTACAAAATGGTATTAAAGCTGAGTTGAATCACCCACCAAAAGTGACCGTTCATGCACTTCATCAACTATGATATGAGTGACACCACTCAAGATTTTATCCCCCTGCAAATATTGAAGCAACTTAAGGTTATAATTCCAAAAGTGAGACTACAACTTTTAAGAAACAAAAATGGATATGCACCAAAGTAAACGAATGCAAACTAAATATCATAACTATCTAGCCTTTCAAACTACGTGGTAAAACATAAATTTTGGATCTAAGGTTCAAAGTATAAAACTAGGGCATACCGCAAGCTTTCTCAGAAGAATGCCCGTTGTACAAAAGAGAAGTTTTGTTTTCTCATTCCTAAAAAATACAGCACAAGCAACAAGATTATTGTGGCAGCAATACTGATACACAAAAACTTAGTGAGCATTTAAGGCCAAGTGCAAAAATATCACATCAACCTTTTACTAGAGGTTAAAAGAAAGCTACTGGCAAGAGTATTTGCCCTCTCAAGAAACGACTCAGCAATTTGGCAGAGGAGTCATCCTAAGTGAACATAACAACATTAAGTCACAACAACCTCTAAAGGTCACCAGAGATAAATGTTAGTTTGATTATTGATTATTGGTGGCAGAAAACATACAAAAATTCAAAATCTCTTTCAAAGCTCCTTAACAATCAATAATTTTGAGCCTCATTCATCTCCATAAAACTACCATGGACATCACAAGTCACATACTGAAAACTGTTTATAATGATGCAATCTTTTATCTTAAAGCCCATAACTGAGTAGAGAAAACTTCCACCAAACCACAGTTAATCTCATTCCAAATCAGATAAATTGATTCAAACAAAGCAAAATTAAAGATTAAGCCTAATTTAGCATTACCACTGAATTTTTGGTGCAGCTCATTTAAAATATCCAAGAAACAGTAAAGAGACAGGAAGGACATGAACACCTTGCACTATCAAGGCGAACTTGATAACCAACCAGAGAACCAGCTGACCCTGGAGAAGGTTCACATCGCTCATCAGCAACTCTCTCAGCAACAGAAATTGCCTGCATAATAAAGAAACAAATGCAATAGGGTGGCCAATCAAGTAGAATAGCTTGATTAGCTTCTTGATATGGGAAAAGGTCTTCTAGAAACTAGCTTCATGGTTTTTCCATCTTTTCTATTTTCCTTTGAATGGATGAAAAGTCTGATTTGCAGTTTTCATCTTCCAGGTGTAATTTACATCAGTCCACACTTTAAATGCATGTAATATGCTCCCCAATATTATTTTCTCTAATAAGACAATTTTTTTCCTAGTGGAACTAAAAAAAAAAATAGCAGTAACTGACAGTAAGAATGGTCAAAAGGACAAACAATAGACAATTGGTCACTCTTAGGGAAGAAAAAATCAACAATTTTTCACCATTTACTCACTGCTATTCGCCTTGGTTGGGTGCATATGATGTTACAGTGTCCACCACATCCTGATTCAATCATATCATCCAATATGAATTGAGGAACCTACATTATGGATCAGAAAACAGGCCATAGGGCAGATTTAGAATGGAACAGAAAGCAAGTACAATGCGTGAACTCCAAATTCAAGATGGGGACATTAAGAAGATCAATCAAAGGTGGAAGTTTTGCATAACCTGGGTGGTCTTTCCAGAACCTGTTTCTCCACAAACAACAAGAACATTATTATCCTTTAGCAACTGCAAAATGTCATCTTTCATGCCAGCAATAGGAAGAGCAGATCTAGTTTTCAACATCTCCTGAAAAACAAAATATGTGTAAAAAGAAAATGCTTATAATATGGATTGCAGTAAAAGCCTACCAATATAAAAACAAAAGTATACCTACCTTGTATTTATGTGTTCTCTTCTTGGTCTCTTGTTCCTGCCTCAAATATACATTCTCCTCTTCTTTAGCATAGCTTACTCCTGCAGTATGATGAGTGAAAAACAAAAAGAAACAAATGACAACATAATCAAAATCACTTCACTTTATTTCATAAAAACAAAAAAAGAAGGGAAAAACTCTGTTACTTTCAGCAAATGATTTCCTCTTGCTTTAAAGTAATCTGTTGTTTCTGTTCATCAATTCCTTATTTGCTAGGGCATGATAGCATATTTAGAATCTCCTAAATGATATCTAAAATTTCATTAATCCAATTACCAGCATATTCCTAACCATTTCTATCTCTTCTTCCAGAAAGGAATAGAGAAGGGAAAATGCAACTGGCACATAATACGATAGATAATAGTAACGTAAAAATGCCCATTAGCAATTTTATATCCCTTAAAAGCAACTGCTAGGCAAGATTATCTGCTTAAAACATACTAAAATAGAGGTGAAAAACGTACTTTCAGCTATTGGATCAGTGCCAGCAAAACTTGAATTTTTACTTTCTTCAACAGGGGAATCTTGAAACACTTCTGAAGGAGAACTATTGGTAACATCATTAAGAAGCTCTGGATTTGAACCATCTGCACCCAGTAGCCAATCCACAAACCCAGCTCTTCTTTCTTCCTCACAAGTTTCTATATTGCTTGATGATTCATCTGCAACTTTCAAATGTTTTAGGCACAATTAAAGGGACAGGCAGACAGCAACTTACTGTTAAGAATCTAAAAAACATATTTTCTTCATTCTCTTTTTGGTAAGCAAGGGTCTCAATTAACTCCACAATCCAAACTGAATGAGCTGATTAAATCAAAGTTAGGATGAAAAATAAAGTTGAAAAATGTTATCAAATTTTCAAATAGTTACTTTTGGTTTCCCAATCAAACAGCTTCAATGCATAGATGATAACCTTCTTTCCATTTCATAACAAGAGCAGCATAAGGCTCTGTAATTATTAAGTGAACCGGCAGATCAGGAAACAGGTGACAAAGAGCAAAAGCCGCAACTCTGTTCTGTGCATCCTGTTATTAAGAAGAAAAAATTAACAGCTGCATAAACTTCTCTAATTGATTTTTCTAGTGAAAGGCATTAAAATAACTGGGGAAGAAATGTGACCAAGTAAAAACCTACTATATAGGAGCTAACATATAGCAATATGCACTATAGTTTGAAGAATATCAAAACCCCAAATAAAAGAATACTAAGTCCTAACAAGATTCGTTTTAAGATAGCAACCTAAAAGATTTTCCAACCAATTATTGGCTGCATTTCATAATGTACACACAAGTTCATTGGAAAGATAGAACTATTTGATGCATCCATACTTAAATATAAAGGTTTTTCACAATCACAAATCAAAATTTGGGAGAAAGAGCTTGAGCCACCAGCAAGCAAGATGACAGCTAGGAAACATACAAACACTGGGAAAACATAATGCAGCACTAGCTTTGTAAAACATATATCCCGAGGGAAGATAAACAATAGGCCAGTCTTACACCAAGGGGCAAGGGTAGCTTGTCTGTATCTCATTATCCAATAATAAAACAATACACTACCAATCACCATTACAGAAGACCAAAACCAATGTCATAGAAAGTTAAGCATCCTGAGCTCCCAAGGCTACTTAACCAAGACAAAGGTCTTATTTTATTGATTTATTCCATAAGGAAATCATATTATATGCTGTACATGCCTCTGCACATTTGTCAAAAACAATCTATTACCATCTTTTTTAGGATTTTAGGTCTAAAGAGTGGAGGAAAGACAAATGCTTTCTTACGTTACCCAAAAATTTTTCCACCTAATTCATTTCTTACCAGATGCACTGCCCTGAACATTAATAATAAGAGCACCTCAATTTATTATACCTCAGCAGATTCAAAAGTTTCATTCTTGTCTGGAAGCTGAAGGGTGATCAGACCCCCAGCTTTTCTGCTCTTCCCCCTCCCACTAGCTTTACGCAACACACTAACAGTATAAGAGAAATGTTTTCCTTTTTCAAGCACTTTATCAAATTTTGGTGCTTCCCACCCTGATCTTTGGCATAATTGATGAAGAACAGCTTTAGGGATCTTTTTTGGGTCCCCCTGTCATTATTTCAGAACACATAAAAAATGTCAAAAAACTCAATATAACAAGGCCAGACAGCATATATTTGAAATCTGGATGAGGTGTGGCCTAAAAAATAAAGACATTCTAAAAACTGGATTGTACATACTGAACAGACTGTGGCAAGCTAATGAGAATTTTGAAAACTTTAGAACCAAAAGAAAATGAAAGTTCAGGTGATAGACAACCTTTTTCATTAAAACTAACCTAAAGAGAAAGTAACTACCAGTTTAACCTCTTGAGGAAACTTGTGTCAATTAATAAAAATTTTTGAAAATTATGAGTTAAAAATCATACTGCCCAGAATCTCCAAGACTGAAAAAGTAGCATTCCAAATGCATTGCATTAAAGTATTCCCAAATAGGGAGAGAAAGGAAAGTTAAGGTGGATAGATGAACATTTTCTCGGATGCCAGCATCAACAAGTTTATAGGATATTTAGTTATTACCTTCTTCCAGATTCCATCTAATTTCTCTAAATTTTTCTCACTGGATAAATCTCTCATCCATTCTTTCTTCTGTAACTCCAATATTTCAGGAGGTAAAGCATCAGCAGATGAGGCATCTTCTAAGAAGAAATCACCAAGCTCCACATCTTCTGATGCCTCTTCTAAGACAAGTTTTTCCTGAACAGATGCAGCAGAAGAAATAGATGTGTCCAGAAATTCTTTGGAAATGCAGCACTCCATATCAATCCCACCATCAGTTACTTCATCTGAATGTAGAAGGGCTGAACGACCTTCATCACCTGATGTTGTTGCCTTGGGGTGCTCATAAGCCACATTGTCCTCAGAAATACATGCATGCCAAAAATCAGATGCAAAACTCTCATCTGATAATCCTGCATGGTAAATAGAAACAGCTCATAAAAGAAGGTGCTGAGTGAATTTATTTTCTGGATCACAAAAGAAATTGAATCTAACCTAAAGCAGAGAGCTCTTGCTTGAGTTTGCGGATAATATTGCCTGCATTCTCCTGATTATTTTTATCCCCCTTTTCCTTAGCTTTTGCAGCTTCTAATCGAGCTGCGTGATACTCTCGGAAAATAACATCATAAGACCTCTGTCCAGAAATCAATTGTGAATTGACACAAAATATAACATAAGAAAGGATATAAATCTTGTCACATCAAAAAGTAGTTGGGATTAAATGTGGCATTGAAAAGGATATCCATCCAAGTAAGTGCCATCAATAACTCAAGAAAACTAGATTTCCAAATCTAAGCTTTAAAAAGAATGCTACTTACCATTCTTTAAAAAATAGGAACAAATTCTATTACACAGACAAGCTAGTCCAGCATATACAAAAGAGAAACCTCATTACTTAACAGAAATATCTATTTGAGAAATGTACCTCTTTGGAGGAACACTCACTAACTACTTCATCTTCCCAGGATTCAGGTTCATTCTGCAAACATTGTAAAACTATTATTTCCAGGAAAGGAACACTGAAATAGGAATTCGCTAGACCTTTCTCTTGCATGAATAATTGGCAGCAAGTTCTTTCTGTCAGCTTACCTCTTCTTCCTGCTCCATATATTGGCGGATCCAATCTGCTTGTGATGGTTGGCATCGATTGAGAGTGTCTTCATCTGACCGCTCCTTGATTCTAAGAGAAAGTTCCTCTAAGTTTCCCTTAATCCTAGTAGATGGGTCCACAGTAGGAGTCCAGTCATCCCGTGCAACTGATATAACACTAACAGAACCTCCTGAAAGATTTCAGCAGAAAACATAGTGAAACATCAGATATAACCTGTTTGCTAGTGAACTTGGACTGACAGTAGAAATGCATAAAGCCATTAAATCTAGTAAAGTACCTCCATCATAATGCAGAGAAGTCCCACTAGAAAATTTCAGAGGAAGCTCATTCCTAGGCAAGTTCAAGCATAACCAATCAAGTGCAGCCTCAAAAGTAGCAGCATCCTACTCAAACAAAGCCAAAAACATCTAAATTAACATGAACAATAAAATACTATTAACTCCAAGAAAAAAAAAATCAACAAATATCAGAAAATTCCATTCAAAATTTTCTATCCTCTTGTTAAAAATAATAATAATAATAACAAGTATTCTGCTAAATCTTCTCCATTATTTTTTTTTTCTTGGCAACCAAACAGAACATGATAAATTGATCGCAGCACAATAAGCTCTTTGCTTCCTCTCCAAGAGTCAATGTCGATTCAATTTCTCTGAAAAAAGATTAAACGGCGTCACCTTGAGTGAGGAAAGAGCGAGTTCAATCTGATCATTAGAAAATCCTTCGCAAGAGAGCTTTTCGTAAACTGCTTTAAGCTTCTTAGCCTTCTGAGCCTTGGAGAGCGAATCCTGTGCAGGGACAGGTTCCGGCTGTGGTTGGGCGGGGCGGTTCGAGTTGAGTAATAGGCGGCGCAGCCGGTTCTCGTTCTCGGCCGATAGCTGGAGCCTTGAACCAGACGACGGCTGTTTATTGTTCTTTGATGAAGAAGCGGAAGTTGAAGCTGGTTTTTGCTTGCCCTGCTTCTGTGGCTTCTTTTTTGGAGCCATTTTCCAATCGGAGAGAGGCGAGAGAAGCGGTGTCCGGTGATTGCAGCGAACGCAAAAAATTTTAGAGGAAAAAAATGTATTTTCGACGACCGGGAAGGACACTCAACGGCACCGTTTCATGTGGAGAAAAACGAACCGTACTAATAAATGAAAATTGAAAACGAAATTTTTTTCTGACTTTTAAAAAAACTAATTCAATCCAATTTAATGTAATTACTTTTTTTTTATAATTTTTTATTAGAATAATGATAAATAAAATTAAATTTTGATATATAAGATATAAATCATGTTATTTAAAATATTAAAAAATAAATCTTATATTATTTAATAATTAACCTTTTTTTTAGACTCATAATATTATATATATCAAATAATTTAATGACGTAATATAAACCATATCATTAGTTTTAAATTTTTATCCTCAATATCATTATTCCTTTTTTACAATTTTCATTTTTTTAAGGATAATGATTAATAAACCTCTCAATTCAATACATTTGTTAATACCTACCAATTCAACCATTAAGTTTTAATACATTTGCTAACACTTACCAATTCTACTATTAAATTTTATAAATAAATATTTTTTTATCTTAAATTTAAATTTTTTAAAAAATAATTTTTTAATAAATATATTATAAAATGTATTAAATTAAAAATTATAATCATTGTTTTTTTTTAAAACAACCTAGTTGAAAATATTATAACTGTCCAAACAAAACAAATTTTTTAAAAAATAAAGTTTAAAATTCTTCTTCTCTAGTGTGATAAGGTGAAAGAATAAATACTCAAACATACCACTTATAAATCAAACACACTTCTTCACTTTCTTTAAGCATAGATGGTACCACAACAAAGTTCACATCATTTTACAATGCAATACACAATTACATCCAATAAAATATAGAAAACATTCACCTAGGGCTAGATGGGTTGACATGCATCCATTTAAAAAATTTACATACTTTTAAATCCCTTTATTCCTAAATAAATTATCAAAAATAAGCACCATTTTCCCTAGGGAAAAAATATTTTATATTTTTTGATTCTTTTTTGCTAAACCACTTTAATTGAGTTGTTTAATTTCACTCTAAAATAAATAGATAAATAAATAAAAACTCACACACTCTTTTTTTTTTTCAATGAAAGAGGGCAATTACACATGCTACTGCAACATAACTCAGTCTTGAACTCAAGATCCCTTAGTGGGGTCGCCACTAAGGCCGTGGCATTTGTCACTTTGTCTGTAACGTGCGGAACACACTCTCAAAACTAACAAATCTAACACCGCAGCTCAACTACAATGTTGACCTCCTCGATCTATATGTTTTTCACTGGGCAGACTAATTATTAACACTAAACATAATCCATTCCGGTCGGAGAATACGCAATAACTCTACCAAATATTATAACAGCCTTCTTCACTATAATCTTGAAAGGAGCTACTGAGGCTTGCTCCTCTCTGTAAAACTCAACCTAATCACCTATCTGAAGGTTTACATTCCGAACAAAATCGAGCCATCCTTCAAAAACAAAAGGTTCTGAATACAATTCCTTACTACGAATTGAGCATTTAAAAGTCCAAATTTTATCTCTTTCATCTATTGCACGAACATGCGCTTTGAAGTCATTTCCAACGGGTGGGAAGGAGTTGTGATGCTGGGATGGAGGAATCGACAGTGCCTTCTCAATTTCACTCTTGGTAAGCGACTTCGAGAAGATTAATGCGCTCATTGTAATGAAGAGCTAGCTCAAGCGACGATGCCGTTTCGAAGAACTTGTGTCATATGTAGTAAGGTTGAACTATAGTTGAAGCCTTGAAGGTTGGCACGGGAGACGACAGAGTTTTTCCACGCACGAGCAATCCGCGTTAACAATAAAGCTTTAATTAACATCTTGAAAAAAAGCAGATACCCCTTTAATATAAGCCACGAACTGTATTCATCGTTTAAGGAGCACCCTCCGATCAATATTTCTTTGAAAACTACCTATTGAATTTAATATTTTATTGGTATATATTATTTGTGCTTATTTTTAAGTTAATTTAATATTTATAATTATTTAATAAAAAAATTATATAATTTTTAACATAGTTTGTAATTATATTAAATTTTTTATAATGTAAACTAATTAAGTATATTCAATAAATTTAAATTTTAACTTACATGATCTATGTTAATAGAATATTACAAGTAATTCAATCTAACAATTAGTTTTAAAAAATATTTATTATAATGTAATACTTTTATAATAATTTGTATCAATTTTGATACCTATTAAAAATAATACATATCAAGTTCAACTCCATTAAAAAATTAAAATTTCAACTTAAAAAACAGTATTTTTTAATGAATATTTTCAAAAACCAATAACTAAATTTAATATTTTATTAATATAAATAATATATGTCAATTTTTAAAATGATCTAGCATTTAATTTATAATTATTTGATTAAGAAATTTATATTTTTAATATATAATTAGTGATATTATTTTTTTATAATCAATAAATTAGTTTGATATATTTAATTAATCTAAAACTTAATATTTATGAACTACATAAATAAAATACTAAATTTAAAAGTTAATTTTTAAAAATATTTATTAAAAAATTCATATTTTTAGAGTTTTTTTTTTTTTTTTAAATTATTTTAAAAATTTTATTTATATAGATTATATATATTAATTGTTATTTTTTTTTTTTTTTTGAACACGAGGGAATATGGGGAAAAAGGAGTTTACAAGGATTAAAACCAAAGTCTTAGTCTTGATATATATGCACTATATTCAATGTAACAAGTGCTTTAAAGTTAAGATTTTAATTTTAATTAACTAATAAAAAATTATTGATACTTTAACATTTTTATAGAAATCACGAGTAATATATATAACGTATGTAGTGCCATCAAATAAAACATTTTCGTTCTCTCGTCAATATACTAACATTTCCCACCTGCTACGCGAAGTGTTTGCGATGTATTGAGTTTTTAAAAAATGACTTGCAAAGTATGTTATGATTTCATATTACAACAATGCATATGCAAAATTTTACATGAGTAGCTTATACAAAAATTCAAATATGAGAAATTTGTTTTGAGTAGGTCTTTAAACTGCACATTCTCCTGGTGAGATAAATCTGCATTCTCCATTCTCCAAAAAATGTTTCTGAATCCTTCCTGAAAGGTTGACATTACGTGATTATATAAAAACAACTTAATTAACAAAAAAGCTAAATTAGGAAGAATCACATGTTCAAAATGCACTTGTAAAAGCATTATTTTAGTGAGAAAAGCTCGCTAAGTTTTCGCTAAGAAAATTTTGGTCATTACTTAAATTGAGCATTGACATTGAATAATAAAAAATATACTCATAATTACTTAAATAATAAATTATACACCATCATTTTGAGAATCAGAATTTAACTGATTTATATGGCAGAAAAATATGAATCCCCAAGGACCCCAACTCTTGAATTCCATCAAAGCCAATGGAGACCTAACACCTAAGTCCAACCAAATCAAATGCTGCAGACACAAAAGGTCCACCCTTTTCTTACTTCCTCTCCATTTTGACCAATCCCAGTTGGTGGACTGTCAAAATCCCCAAAACAAAAATCCAAACATTTTATTTTATTTTCTACTTAAGGAACCAACATGAGTCAAAATATGACTGGGCAAGACTTAGGAAACAAAATGGGCAAACTAGAAAACAACAAATTGAGAACGATAAAACCACAACAACGAACTCAAATCTTAATTTGCTTACTCATCAATTACTCTAAAATGCCAAAACAATACTTAATACTCTAATAGCAATCATTTAACAAAATCAGAAAATAGCAATCCACGACAATCACAGAAGTAGAAGTTTTTGCAAACCAAATCGAAAGACATGGATATGGCTGAAACAAAAGCAATCCAAAGTACTTACACTCTCCGTGGAGAGCTGTGCGTCTGTGGCATTTTCCTGCCTCTTTCCTGGTGGTTCTAGGCCTGATGATGCAAAGACCTCGTTCTACACTGAACTCTCCTGTTTCTTTTCCTTCCTTGGAAAGTAAGTTCTGCGAAAACAAAACATGGAACTAAGAACTACACTATCATCTCAAATAAGCCAAATCAAAATCTTTGATTCAGGACTTTAATTGATGAAACTCGGAATAGATTTGAAGTTTTATTTAGTGAAAGAAGATCATCTTTCTATTCTTCTTCGATTTCGAGGTATGAAATCCAAATTCAGTTTTGCCTAAGGAATTCAAATGCAAAGAAAGAGAATGAACAGAGACAGGCCTACGGGGAGGAGAGATGCCGCACTTGAAGCATTGAAACATTGAAACAATTGCTCGACGTCATCCATGGTGTTGCAGAAAGAAGAAAAGGTGCTGGATGGGAAGAGGGGTAGGATCGACTCGGCTACGTGTCTCTATAGCCACGGTCCAATCCCCTAGAGGAGGGAGAGCATTGGGTTTCTCATTACAAAAATGCCCTAAAAGAAAACAGAAATTGCAAAAATGCCATTCTTCAAAACCATTTTAGAGGTTGACCACACAGCTGGAGAGACAAAGAAATGTGAACGCTGGCAACCACTACCATTTTTATTATACTTAGATATAATTTTTTTTATCTTAATAGTAAATCCTCTTTTATCTCTTACATGGCATATAATTTTAATTTAATATTTTTTATTTTTAATAAAAAATTATTATTAAATTATTAAAGTCATTAACATATATGATAATTTTTTTTTACTAACTTTTTAATATTTAGAAGTCATATTAAATCATGACAAATTTAAAGTCAAATTACGTGAAACCCAATAAATAGAAACTCTTATAATACTTATTTTTTAATTTATAATATTAAATTTTGAAACCTTATTTAAAAGAATTCAAATTTTTTCTACTTAAAATAACATATTATTGGTACTAATTAACTTTTTAATTTTGTCAATAAAAGAAGGTGGTCATATAAGAACTAAGTCAAGGGTTGGACATGAAAAAATACTGATTTAAGGTCGGCTTGCAAATACACACAACACACCCTGATACAAGAGACATGATTTCAGGATTTGCCAAAGCAGGGGCATCTCCTATGCCAGTTAACAATGCCTCTAAACAGGGACGATTGGATTTTCTTTGTAGAAGTCATTAAACTATAATGAACTTTATTGTATTTTAAGTTTCCAAAGTGTGGCAGCCTTGTCTAACAGTGCTACTGTGCTAGCCACTTTTGTAATGACAATCATTTAATTTGGGTAATAGATTGACATTTTACCTAAAAAAAGGCTTGGCATGACTAGTCAGGTAGTGTACCGGATACTGTTAAATTATGGTACACGATAAAGGATTGGGACGTGCAAATGTGTAATTGCGCCAGCACGACGGGTTAGCTACTTTGCCAGCCATGTCTTTGGGAAGAAGAAAGGTTCATTGATACTTGCTACAATATCTACTTTATGGTAATTTAATTATGGACGTTGTGATCATTAGGCAATATAATATTTGTATTCCAGCTAATTAGAGGCTGTAATGCTAGCTGTATATATACATGTAATAAATATTTAGTATGTACGTGTAGTTTTTTTAATTAAATTTTTGCTGACTGCCAATTTTAATTTTTAATGTTCTACCATATTAGCAAATTATTTTTGTTCTCCTTTTAACTCCGTATTTAAAGCTCACATCTATTAATAATCTAGTTCGTCAAATAATATTGATCATATTTATCTACATAATTGAAGGGTAAAACAATAAAAGTATAAATTAATTATGATTATTGTGCAACATTTAAGTGACCCACTTGTTATCTCATTTTTTTTTAAATAAGAGATTTTAAATTTAAATAACATAATATATAAGTATGATGAATTAATAAATAAATAATATCAATAAATAAATAAATAAATCCAAGTTCATAGTAAAAAAATTAATTAGCTAAAATTTTTTCCTTTCACTCAATTTTCTTCAAACCAAACTATGCTGGCCTTTAATTGAGTAAGCATTTGCCTGCGGACGTCCTAATGCTAATCCCTTTTTGACACTCTTAAGAGCATATCCATAAATCCCAATGCATTCAAAGAATATTAAATGTTGACTTAAAAGCTTAAATTATTGTCTATTTTAATACTTTATGATCCACAATAATAATTATTTTTTTTTACTTTTTTTCTCATATTAAAAATTTTAAAGTAATTTATGCTTTATTAATATTATCCTTAAAAAAATAAAAATAAATAGAAACTTTTTTTATATGATAAATAATTAAAGTGATTGGAAAACAATAAGGTTAGAGTGGAAATTTTTTTGGTCTCTTAAAATAAGAAAAAAAAATTAATCAAACACAAGATTTGAGTTAAAAAATAAATATTATTATGAAATAGAGAGAATATTTATTTACCAATAAATAAAAGATTAAATGCTAAATTTAATCCTTAAATTTGCCTCAATCTTTTTTAAATCAAATAAAAACTTAATTTTTCTTCAAACTTTTAAGAAAATCCTACAACCTTACTTTAATTTTTAGTGATCCAATTAATAAAATTTTTTCCTCTCACTTTTTTGATATATTTTAGGTTAAACCCCCATTTTGGTCCCTCAACTATTGTACGGACCCCGATTGAGTCTCTCAACTCAAAAAATCCCTAATTTGGTCCCTACTGTTTACCATTTTTACCTTAACTTGGTCCTTCCGTTAAAAATCCGCTAAAAATCCACCTACGTGTCTCATTAACTCATGGAAACTTGATAACATGTCAACATATTGTGACACATCAACTTAACAACATGGATAAATAAATGATGTGTTAAAATTTAATTATCTAATTCATTTAAAATTACAATTTTACCTTCTTCTTCTTCCTACAACATCCTCTTTCACAAATCTTCTTCATTCATTCTTCTTTTTCTCTCTCTTTACCTCCTCTGAATCCACTTTCATCATCATTTTCTAAATCAAACAATCAATTTATCAATCTTTTTCCTCTGAATCCACTTTCATCACCATTTTCATCACCTCTTTTTCAAACTCATGAAAGAACCTAGTGATTGCTGGGTTCGAAATTGAACGCCCATTTTTGGCTTTCTTGTTTTTCCTTTTTCCCTTTCTTATTCCTTTTCCTTTCCTTTCACTTTCTCCAAATCTAAACACCTTCTAACATCAAATCCAAGCATAACACAAATATAAATCCAAAATCTCCCTAATAGCCCTCTCAACCTTCCAAAAAACCCAAAAAAATCAAAGTATCTTCTCCCAAATTTCTACCAATACCCAACTAGGCACCTAAAACAAAGACCAAAAATCAACAGCAAAATCTTGCAAATCTAAATTGAAAGGGAAGAGGAAAAAGAAAGAGAAAGGGACAGAGGAAAGAGAGAGAGAGAGAGAGAGAGAGAAACCCAGCAGAGTTGCTGGGTTATTAGTTGAAAGGAAAATGAAAAGGAAAAGGGAAGAGAAATAGAAAGGGAAAAAGGAAAGAGAAAAAAAAAAACAGCAAATTTGTTGGGTCAGATCTGCTAGGTTCTAGAACCCAACGAATCTGCTGGGTTCCAAAACCCAGCAAAGCTGCTAGGTTTGAAGTTGAAAGGGAAAAGGAAAGGGGAGAGGAAAGAGAAAGAGAAAGAGCAAAGAGAGGAAAAAAGGAAGAAAAACCCAGCAAATCTATTGGGTTTGCAGAAGTTGAAGAAAGGAAAAAGGAAAGAGAAAGGGAAAGAGGAAAGAGAGGGGAAAAAAAAAGGAAATATATTTTGGGTGGAATGAGTTGAAATTATGTGGATAAAATTATTGGTCATGTCATTTGATTTTGTCTAGTTGTCAATCTTACGTGTGAAAATTTTAGACACGTAATACTTCTTCCGTCAATTAACGTGAACAATTTAATGAAGGACAAAGTTGGGGTAAAGATGGTAAACAGTAGGGATCAAATTAGAGATTTTTGAGTTGAGGGACTCAATCGAGGGCATGTACAATAGTTGAGGGGCTAAAATGGGGGTTTAACCTATATTTTATTTTATTGTTGCTTAAATTTCTTCTACAAATATAACCAATGGATGTGGTCGTATCCATATTATATATCTACATCATCAACCGAGGTTTATGTTAGGTCAACTAAAATGACTAAATAACTCTTTTAGAATTCCTTACGATGGTAAGACCAGAGCTTCGACTTTCAAGGATGTGACACAAAAAGGCAGTTAATTTAATTCTATAATTTAAGCACCCAAATTAGCTTTTTGATGGAGCCCCCTCAGCACGATGCATGGGCCAGAAGTTAGTACATCCACGTCGTCTACCATATCTCCTTACCGTTCACTCCTCTCTAGCTCTGTAATCTTTTGTAGTAAAAGCAAAGGAAGCCAAAACCTAATCGCCATCAAATTATATTTCTCCCTCTTTCTCCGACATATATACAAACATCCATCGATCATTCTCATTCCTCACCGCGCCAATATGGAACCTCAAACCCAACCAAGAGATTATCGCTCCTCCGTCGACTCTTCTCGCCCTTTTCGTTCTGTCAAAGAAGCCGTTGCCATATTCGGCGAGAGGCTTGTCGTTGGAGAAATATACTGTCCAAAACCCTATGCCTTCACCCCTCCGAGACATGAAAGCCCTGAAGAAATGAGCAATGAGAGTAACCAACTCAGTCAGTGGAATCATCATAATCACTGTCGACAAGAGGAACATGACTTCCTGGTTGCCCTCAAAAAGCTTGAAGTGGAGCTCGAGAATACAAAAGCAGAATTGAGGGTGTTGAGGGAGAGGGAATCCGTGATGGAGGTCGCTTTGGCCTCTCTTAACGCCGAGCTACATAAGAACAAGTCCAAGTTGGCTGAGGTTGAGGCAGTGGCCGCCAGGAAAGCTGCAGCGAGTTTTGGAAAGATAGATGTAATGAGAGAAGAAGAGAGGAGGAAAGAGCTGAAGAAGAGAATGGAGAACAACCAGACACTGGCTCATATATTGAGCATTGGGGGGGAAGAGTTTTTTGGTGGGAGAAGAGAGAGGAAGATGATGAAGAAGAAGCCTATTGTTCCTCTTGTCGGAGACTGGTTTTTTAAAAAGAAATGGGAGTCAGAATACTTTCCGTAGCTCTGATCTCATGCATCTCCTCATATGCATTTTAATTGAGAACTCGGATCCTTAATTTTTTATGAAGTGTTGCGTTTTTTAATTAATGTCCCCGATCGCTTTCTACTTGTCCTTGTAAGTTTCTTGTAAGTTTCTTAATTTGTTTTTACATATAAGAATTCAGAGTACTATATAATTATGGCAATGAGAAGATTATATATTGTTATTTAC